>JANIEX010000890.1:0-17568 GCA_027627405.1 Leucocoprinus birnbaumii
ACAAATCCTGCATGCCCATGATTATGATCTGCTAAATACTGTCCTCCAAAGCCTCCAGTAAACATACGAAACTGGAAGGTTCCGTCTGGAGCGTTGCTCGAATTTGCTACGGCTGCTGTTAGTTTGTTCTTTGTGCTTCTATATCTGACGATCATCTTCTCGTGATTACTATCATTCCTGCCACAAGCAGGGTCGAGAAGAGCGTAAATGTGAATTTCATCGGTGCCGACAAGTATATCCTCTTTGGCAAACAATCAAATGGTAGCGGGGTTGTCCTCTTAATGAGAAACTTTGTCTGCTGTCTTGACGAAAGCTCAAGCTGAGCTGATGATTTGTTGTAGAACAAAATATTTTGGGCCTGATAGCGGATCGTATGAAGAATCTGATCGGCAACGTGCCGAGATATCAGCAACTTGCGAGACTGACTCGGAGGAACTCTACCCACGACACTCCATTCGCATTATCAGGGTGATTGTGGGGAGGTACAATAGCAAATGGAATACTCTCTGGTCCACATCCGGCTCTGA
Source organism: Leucocoprinus birnbaumii (assembly GCA_027627405.1). NCBI lineage: Eukaryota > Fungi > Basidiomycota > Agaricomycetes > Agaricales > Agaricaceae > Leucocoprinus > Leucocoprinus birnbaumii. The sequence goes on from JANIEX010000890.1 coordinate 528, forward strand.
TACGCTGCACAAAATACTCGTGAGTGCCCGAACTTTCCCCTCCCAAGGCAATCTCATGAGGAAGGAGGTTGACAGTCCAGTACTGAGGCGTAAGACGGTGCGTTTTCCCTTCCAAATAGTTGGTTGTCTGTATCATTCTCCATAGCTCATCTGCTGCGGAACGTGAGGGAAAAGCCACGAGATACTGGAAAGTTCCGTGAACAGATGAAAAGTAGATACGTTAGGAAACTATGCGGCTATGGATGTTCTCCGAGTTACTACTCACCCGATCCTCGTTGTGCTCCAGGTAGACATAGAAAGTTCCCGGCGGAAATGACATTGTACGTTCTGACAGTCAGCGGTATTTCTGCTTTTTAAGTAGAAAAACTGGCATTCTAGTACACAGCCTTAATTTCTGCGATCAGTATATACATACCCAACGCCACTCTAGCTTTATATTATTCACACAGCTACACCCAAATAACCAAGTTAAGGTAAAATCAGGCTTGGCGTGGTCATCTGAGGTCATCAACAGGTATTCCGTGGTTGCTCGCTCCAGTCCTTGCTGGTAGCCGTTTCGGCCATCAACAGCGTTGATTATTTCCATCACAACGGCCTCAACTCAACAACTATCAGACTGAAACATAGTAGGATCCAAAGGATCCCATACAGTACTAGGCCATTAGTCGTCTCAAGCCCCAACGAAGGCTCCGCATCAACTCTCCGCACGTGGTGAGTCACGGGCCTACTAATGCTTTGTGACTCTGGTTATACTTATGTCCCTGTTTCAATTTTATCTGCCTATTCCTGAAGTTGAACTTGCTCAGCATGTTTGATACTGGATGGGTGGTTCTGATATTGATTGTCGCTCTCTCCCGTGACTACAATCCTACCGAAGCCTCCTTCCGAGACTTCCTCTCCCAGCCATTTACGCCACAGGCATTGAGACTAGTTTCTTACTACGCTATGGCGTCTCAATGCGTCTCAGTCCGACAGTTGTTTCAACTTATATCTCCCAAAGGTGTTAATCCACATTAGAGGGTCGATGAGCCAAGTTGAAGTGCTTGACTGATGTTTAAGTTCGTGAAACTCCCTTTAAATAGTGGCGAGAATCGTATTAATACTCGCGTGGAACTACAAGGTGGGTAGCAAATTCCCCTTGTTTACTCCCAGATCTGGCACCTTTCCTATATATTCGAGCGCATATGGAGGTCGTGCCACAGCCGATCCAGGACCTCTTCAAAGTCATTGAACGGAACCGAGAAATCAATGTATGTGAAAGCCACCCGTTGTAAGAGAGACTATCACTGAGAAGCTGCCAGTACTGCAATGGTGAGTAGAGCATTTGTCAAACGCCAACAGGTCAGGCCGTAACCTTAGCACAAAAGTGGCCAGCATCACAGTCATGGTAGATTTGCGTTGTATAACATTTCTTGAATCTCGCAGTGGACTCATCAGTTCAAAACACGCAGGTTCTGGATTGGCTTCTAACCTTCAGACTAGAGACCTCGCTCATCTGGCCGGCCAGATGGAGCAACATCAAAATCTTATACCTGCTGACGCGATATCTCTCCATTATCGATGTGTTCATTGTCATGTACCGTGAGTTCAGGGTAAGTATTTGTTCTTACTTACCTGGCTAACTTGGTGCAGATCAGTTTGCCCCATCCCTTTCCGTCACAGCATGCGGGGTTACATACGAGTCAGCCTGTTGTACGTCTTTTTTTCCTTCCAGATTACAACTTGCTCAGGTGGTATAATATCCAAGGGCTGACCATCTTTGGTGTCGCCTTGGCGGAGAGTAGGTCATCTATGTCAGGTTCTGCTACGCATATAATGTGGACTATATTCCAGTAATTCTGACTGTCCGAACATGGGCTGTCTGGAGAAGAACCCTGCCAATAACAATCGCTCTGACAGTAATTTTCCTGATAATGCTGACTTCTACTATTGTTGTTATGAGTTTTCACCTTCGAGGATGGCAGCGTAGGTTTTGCTGGATATTCAAACGTGTTCGTACTCAACGGAACCTCATATAAGCTCAAATATCTCCACTCCCTCAAATTTTATGGTGCATTAGTACCGGCCAAGATCGTATAATATCTTGGTGTTATATTGCACTCATGGTCTATGATATCTGTGAGTCTATGAGTTGTCCCTCCATAGACTTTGTGCATAATTTATGAACCTTTGTGTCACATACAAGGGACCATGTCGCTTATGGTTATGAGCGCAATTTGGACGAGTGCGTTGATCCAAATAGTTTATAAACATACAGCCTCCGACAAAGAATCGGCGCAGTACGAAATACGGGAAACTCGAGATTCATTCGCGTTGTGTACAGGGACGGTGAGCGTTTTACGATCCCATAGCCATTGATTATGTGCAACTAATTCCTCTCAGGAATCATTTATTACATCTACTTATCCAGTAGGTGAATCGCCTCAGTCACCATATTACACTAAATCGCAGCATTATTGACAAGTCCTGACCTCTGCCAATGCCGTTCTCATCCTAAAACTACCTGTACGCCGGACACTCTGCTAGCAAGGCCTTTAGCTCACAAGTTTGAAGGGGTCTCACGTCAATATGTTGGTCATGTAAGTCACCGAATAATTTTGCCTAGGCTCTCATCAAATCAAGCGTGATCTCTCAGGATGGAAAGAGTCATCCATGTTGTACTAGCATGCAGGGTGGTCTTGCACTTACGGGAACAAAACTACAACCACGAGGCATCCTGTGTCAGACAGGAGATATCGCTGCTACGTTTTGAACGGAGAACGTCTGTCCAGACAGGGGAGGAGTAAAAAACACCTACTGTACGAGCTGACGTTGAACTCTCTTGGTGTGATCTTGAGTAAAGGATCTAGGCACCTGTACATAGTAAACTTTCGGGACGGACATATATGCGCACCCGTAACCGGGTGAGTCGATTATACTTTGCGGATATTGGTGTGGATCTTCAGGTAATCCTAAGGCAATTCGACGATAGTCGGGTAGAAAAGATGTACTTCTGACAGGCTATCAACTGGGTTCATCCCCATCGCAATGTCAATTAGTGCTAGATGAAATTTTCTATAACACGGTGCACTCGCTGCTGAGAGACACTCTAAATGGGTCCAAGCTACATCACCTTTGTTCAGCTATAATTCCGTCAAAGTGCTAAGACGAAGCCAGACAACGCAGGAATGTAGCTCTGATGGTGTCATTGCACTACGGTACCAGCTCCCACCGTTCTCCGCCATTCGGTTGCGAGGTTACCTCAATATACCCAATTCGCCCCTTTATGCTTTGGTCTACCAAATACTGGACTCCGAATCCTCCATCGAAGAGGGAAAACTTAAACACTCGAAGCCGTATATTACGTGCATTAGCGGTCGCGACTGTCAGGTCTTTTTTTGTGTGCTCGGACCTTGTAACCATCCTGAGCTTGTTTCCATCAGCATTCTCGTGTAGTGGGAATAAGTGCACTTCGTCCGTTCCGATGAGGATATCCTCTTTTTCTGAACACTCGAAAGGGAGCGGGTCTGCTCTTCTTATGAGGAATTTTGTTTGATGCGTCGATGATAGTTCAACGCGATTGTGTTTTGTGTTCCAGTACCAATACATGTAGGGTTTGATGGTAGATTTGATGAAGTACCTGATCAAATTTATGTTGAGCGGAAGGGAACAGCTCTCGACCATGATGAACTGACGATTTGCCATTGATGTTGTCATGGCTATTATCAGGAGGTATAACTGGAAGTTGAATTGTCTCTGGAGAGTCGGCTAGAACGCGCTGCACCACGAAGCAGTCGACTGGTCCTGAGTCAGAGTTACTGATTTCGTGGGGAAGTAGAGCAACGCTCCAGTATTGCGACGAATGTCTACGAGTTCCACTTTCCATATCGTTGAGGGTCTGAACTACTCGCCACAACTCGTCTGCAGCTGAACGGGAGGGGAATGCCACCAAGTACTAGAGTATATGAAACAAGTCATGCCAGAGTGTGTCGTCATGAGCCCTGAGGAGGGAATTTCATTTTGACGCCCGCACCTGATCTCCGTTGTGTCTGATATATACATAAAATGTGCCAGGTGGGAGCGACATGCTTTGAGGAGAGAGTCAATGAAGGAAAGGCTTGCGGATGCTCATACTCCTTCCGCGTTGAATTCTGTGCTTATAAGCTACCTGATCATCGCAATCCGCACAGCCACAGGACAGCTCAGAAGCACTGATCTCAGTGTCCAGTCATCACAAAACAGACAGTTTCAAATAGACAGTTCTGTTACAGACTGCCGCTGGCTTTGACATGGGAAACTACGGTCTGAAGAGTTTCCACTGGTTTCTTTTTTGATTTTCCTTTCGAATTAAACCGCCGTAGGTAAAATTTGGTGACTGAACCTGCTGATCCTCCTAAGTTCAGTCAAAAGGCTCCCCTGATCATGCGGAGCATCCTTAATGAATAAGTAGTACGTCACGGCACAAGCTCCCATCTCTCTCCTCCATCTGACCTAGAAGCAATTACAATAAACCCAATCCGCCCATTAACCTGTTCACTCGGATTCACATATTGAACACCAAATCCTCCATCAAACAATCCAAATACGAATGTCCTAAGCCTGCTATAACTATCAACAGACACAGGGACAGTGTCGACGGACAAATTTCTCTTCGTTTGACCGAACCTCGTTACCATACTCAGCCGATTTTCATCAGCGTTATCTTGAAGCGGAAGCATCTGAATCTCGTCTGATTTGATGAGAATGTCTTCTGATGGAAGACAATCGTAAGGGAGTGGGGATCTTCTCCTCAGTATAAATTTTGTTTGGCTAGCGGACAATAGTTCGATGCGGTTTGATTTCGTGTTCCAATACCAATATAGGTATGGTTTAACTGTTGATTTTATGAAGTATCTGAATGGAGCAACGCCGACGAAGCCGGCTTCAGCATTCCTATGTCGGTCAATTGCAATGAGAGAGAATACTGACGATTTTCCATTTATATTGTCCGGATGTGGATCAGGCGTTAGAAGTGGAAGTTGGCCTTGGTCTGGAGAGTTGGCTAGAATACGCTGTACGACGAAACAGCCCCCCGTTCCAGTCCCAGAGCCTCCGATCTCGTGAGGAAGTAGGGATACCGTCCAGTATTGTGACAAATATCTTCGAGTCCCGCTCTCCATGTCGTTTGTCGTCTGGATGATCCGCCAGAAGTCGTCAGCAGCTGACCGAGAGGGAAATGCCACCAAGTACTAGATCATGTCCAACGAGTAAAAATGGACTCCGAAATGAGCGCCTCCATTGATGGACTCCGAGCAATACTTTCATACCTGGTCAACATTGTGTTTCACATAGACATAAAACAATCCGAAGGGGAACGACATATGGCAATGGTCTAAGTTGTGAGAGAAGACTGATGTTTACTGTCGTTTATAAGTATGTAGGCCCAGATTCTGCACAGCCTCGAACTTCTTCAGCGAACGTTATATTTAGCAGATCAGAGATGGACCCGTATGTTAGTCTGTTGTATACTGTAGTAGATCAAGGGACTCTCTACTATATCCTCATGGAACGAACTCCCATCTCTCCCCACCATCCGATCTCGTAGCAACATGAACGAATCCAACCCTTCCACCCGACGCTTCCGAAGAATACTGAACTCCAAATCCGCCATCAAACAATCGAAACCAAAAAGCACCATTCTTGTAACTCTCCGCTCTTTGTGTCTCGACGAACAAGATTTTCTTCGCCTCTCCGAGGCGCCCAATCCGAGTAATCATCCTGAAACGACTCTCGTCTACATCGTCTTGGACTGGGAATAGATGTACAGCGTCGGTGCCGATGAGGATGTCTTGGTGTGTTAAACAGCCGAATGGGAGTGGTGTTTTCCGTTTTATGAGGAATTTGGTTTGGTGTGTTGAGGATAGCTCAATACGATTGGATTTTTGGTTCCAGAACCAATAGAGATTATTTCTAATAGTCGATCGAATGAAATAACTGTTTCAAGAAATAAAGTAGTCAGCACATGATAGAAGAAGAAAGATGGAACTAACGAGTTTCCACTGATATTATCGGGCTGATGATTATGTGGTATAACAGGAAACCCAATATTATCGAGTGAGTCTGCTAAGATGCGCTGCACGACGAAACAACCGGCCGGGCCTGTCCCAGACCCTTGGATTTCGTGGGGAAGCAGTGACACACTCCAATGTTGTGATGAGTGTCTCCGCGTATTGTTTTCCATATCATTAGTGGTTTGAATGACTCTCCATAATTCGTCGGCTGCAGACCGCGAAGTGAACGCGACGAGGTACTAAGATTAGTACGTTTGTCCATAATTAGTCTCAGCATACTCGGTTGGGATGATGGCTTACTTGATCTCTGTTATGCTCGACGTACACGTAGAATGTCCCAGGAGGGAACGACATGTTGTGCTGATTCGGTAGGATGCGTCACCAGGGGAGAGCAGATGCTCATTGACCATCGACTTGCCCATCATTTTAGCTGGTCGAGTTATAACTAGAAAGCAGCTGTATAGCCTCAACCTGGCGCATCATAAAATTGAACCAAATATCAGAAAGAGGATAAGGGTCTGGTTGACTAGTCATTTACGCGAGAACGGATTGGGGAGTCGATGATTGGAGCCCTGACATAACTCACTGCCTCCTGTCGTAATACTTGTATTGCTAATATAGGCCTCAGTCTCTGATAGTATAGGTGGCAGGAGTAACAAGGCGAGTATTGCGGGTGAAATCAAGCGAGTGTTACATTCAAGTTGCTAAGTCGTCTCGACATGGTACATGCGTGAGCTATCGTGAGAACATCAACGATAGAAAGCAAGAGAAAGAGATCAGCAGTAACTTATTGCAAGAATAAACATGAGGATTCAAATATACGTAGCAAAGGATGTCTTTGGTCCAATACGTGTATGAATTGAACAGGGAAGTCCTGTTGAGGACTCTAAAAAGGGTGTTGTTGATGGCTAAAGCCCGCAATCACGGTTTGATTTTGGGGGCTGGAGAAGCCGAATAGATCCGCTCCGGGTATAGGAACACCTTTCCTACGTCTAANGNTTGGGATTATTAGCAACGTTCATGAGCGGGGGAAGGGATTGACTCACAGCTCTCTCACTGAGGAAGTGTGANATAAAATACAATATGCGAACGTGCGTCGAATTAACNATTCCCATNAGNCAAGCGAAGGGGGAGGTACCCGGAATTTCACGCACCACGAATGATGAAATTCGCTAACACGGCAAAGAAGAGAGCGATACTCAACAGAACAGGTCCCCACAGGTTATCAAAATGGCCAGGATCTCGCCTTCGAATCATACTGATGCGATGTTGATAGAGAGCCCATGCGTAGACCTAGNNATNGTGGAAGCCTGTGAGNTNCTNGCAAGGTTTCTAGNAGTAGGGGGACGTGGCATACCANAACACAAACGCTGATACCGGCGTACGTGTACGCAAAATATGTTGCAATAGCGTCCTTCGATGCGTTAAACAAAGCCAAAGATAGTGTCGCGAGCAGCACAGCGATGTTCAGCCATGACACCCAAGCTAATAATGAAAAGATCAATCCCTGCCACTGATCACAGAACAGCAATATGCTCACTTCGCTCATTGGCAAACCAGACCTTCCCTTCCACACGAATAGGAGTGGGGACCTTTTTCGGAACACGGACTTGAGATGGCATGTTAATAGCATGATAGTCGCGGACTGTAGGCTGCTGCCCCTCGCTGTCCGGCTGCGTTTCTGGTATGGCATCAGCACGAGTATAACGCCTGGGTCTCCGTAGTCTGGGTAATAGGGCTAGAGCCGAAGGCGAAAACGGTGCAAAAACAGCCTGAATTGAGCGCTGGATTATCGATGGATGCTCTTGCGCAGCAGTATTTTCAGACTCGAGGGGCGCATGTTCGGTGGAGGCCATCGCTGGTGACGCCGTCGAGGACTGAAAACAAACCCAAGTAAACAAACTTGCTGTCAAGCGCCAACAGTGGCGGTGCTCCGGACAATGCTCCGGAAAGAGCGCCGGTTGCTGGGCTTTATTAGCAAGTTCCGGAACATGTGACATCATTGTGGCATCTTGTGGCATTTGCTAGAACACTCTAGTGACGTCGGCGGTGCCCGCAATATAACCCTCCACTGTGAGTCCAACAGCTCTCAATTTCTCATTCCACAACCATGGGCGCAGACTACTACAAGCTTCTCGGCGTAGACAAGAGCGCAAGCGAAGATGAGATCAAGAAGGCCTATAAGAAAATGGTGCGTAGCTCAGATTTAGGGGTTCGTGAATTGTGTGCTCATATGTTTTTGTAGGCTTTGAAGTGGCATCCAGACAGGAACAAAAACTCTGACGAAGCGACGAAGAAATTTAAAGAAGTGCGTTTATGATTTTATATAGATTTTTCAGCTGACTCACGAACTTATTTTCTTAGATTTCTGAGGCATTTTGAGGTACTTAGCGATAAACAAAAACGAACGGTTTACGACCAGTTTGGAGAGGAAGGCCTCAAAGGCGGCGGAGCACCCCCGCCAGGCGCTGGTTCCGGTGCAGGTGGATTCCCTGGCGGAGCAAACTTCGGTGGATTCCCAGGTGGATCCTTCACTTTCACCACGAGTGGTCCGGGCGGCAGTAGCTTTGGCGGCTCTCGCTATCAACCCACGGATCCGCAAAAAATATTTGAGTGCGTAAATTATTCCTAGTACTCTATACAAAACATGCTAACGGACCTTTGACAGACAAATGTTTGGCGGAAGCGGTTTCTTCGGCGGAGGTGGTGGACTTGGGAATATGTTCGGAGCCCAAAGCCAAGCTTTCGACGAAGATGACGATATGGGTGGCAATTTCCCCTTTACCTCAGCTGGTGGCATGCCAGGCGGTATGCCTCGCCGTGGTACCTCTCGCCCCGGTTTCACCTCATCCGGAAGTCGACCTCGCTCACATCCCTACGAAAAAGCCGAAAAACCCTCAGAGATCGTTCGTCCTCTCAAACTCTCACTCGAGGACCTTTACACCGGTACCGTCAAGCATTTGAAGATCGGTCGTCGATTGATGGACGGTACGACCGAGGATAAAGTACTCGAGATCAACGTCTTGCCGGGTTGGAAAGATGGTACGAAAATCCGATTCCCTCACGCTGGCAACGAGGTAGCACCGCATGGAGACGCTCAAGACCTCGTGTTTGTTGTCGAGACCAAAACTCATGAGCGATTTGAGAGAGACAACAACGATTTGATCTGTCGTATGAAAATACCTCTCGCCGAAGCTCTCGCTGGACCCGAGTCGCCCGCCGCTTCGAGAAAGACGCTCCAGCTCCTTGACGGACGGAGAGTTCAGGTATCATTACCTGTCGGTATAATTAAACCCGGTCAACGAACGACGATGCATGGAGAGGGAATGCCTATTCGGAAGGAGGGTGCGAAGAAGAAGGGTGATTTGATTATCATCTGGGATGTGGTGTTCCCGACTTCTTTGTCGAATGCTCAGAAGGAAGCTGTACGGAAAGCCATTCCAACGTAATGGGCTTTCGTGTCTGCTCTCCAAATGTTTGGAGAGGTTTACTTTTGATTGAAGACTGAGTTTCTGATATTGACATCATTGGACTTTTTCCTGCATACATTTGTAGCTCTATACCCCTTACTGCGTGCATCACTTTTCCCTGTAATTGGACTAAGTCCTATGTATACTAACTCGACTTTTTCGCTGTAATATTAGCATCTTTTCTCGATCGAATCGCCTCAAAACGGCAACTCTTGCAATACTTGAATGCTGGATAATTTCCCGTAGAGTGCACTAACAGCTAACAATGGTCCACAGTGTTGTTGCCAAGCGAAGGGCTTGTAGAGAACATCGTTTGCAAGGTTCCGTCGTGGTAGATCGCGCCTTGCGGCCGAAAGCAGACCCCTGAGTTCGCTCATCACTCCCCTAGCACTAGTCATCATGATGTGGCGTATCGCACTCGGGTTCATCAGTCATTCGTTAAAGCTAAGTGATTAATTGGTGATTACCCACATCTATGTTAGTACCGGGGCAATTCTTTGTCCTCTAAGGCGCGGGTGCTGGATGCTACCTCTCATGATCTGTGGGGTGCCTCTGCGCTCCAGATGACGCTTCGAGCTGTCATTCGTTCTCCGAGTCCCATATTCTTCAACCAATCTAACTATATATCTATCTCATTGGAGCCGATCATAAATTGCTGACTCAGAGATCGACAGATGATTAGTTCGGTTGAAGGGTATGGGACTAGAAGAACGAGTGGCAGTTTCAAGATACCAGACTAATCCAAGTTTGGAACCACCTTTCCGGTGTCATCATCTAAGGTGAGAATTAGAATTTCACACTTGACCCTCATGAAGCCTTGTCATGTTGAACCCAAGCCAGAGGAAACGAAAGAGAATGAGTTCAGCGTCTGGCTACTAACGGAACGCTAGAGGTGTATGTTGACTAAAATTGTGCCGTTATCAAACGTGGAACTACGGTGGAGTATGATAGAAATTTGATAGTTCAAACACCCAGCGGGCCTTGGCCTACGCATTCCACATCATCTGACTCTTCTTCTATTACTATCATTGCGGAAGCCACTCTCGAGCTCAAAAGCGGCCAAACTCAACCGGGTTCACCAAACTCGCAGTTTTCTGCCCTCCTTCCTATGCCCTATCCACCATGGCAGTAGACCAATCACAACTTCTACGCAGTATTCTGACAATGTCGGACCAGTTGACTGTCACGCGGGTGAGCTTCCTATATAAGTACCTCCATGCAGACTGAATGACTGATCAGCTCGCTGGCAACGTTGCAGTACATCCAAGGTCAATCGTCCCCGATCCTTGTTGGTTTTTGAGCTGACTTTCGCCGCTCATAGTGGCACTTGTCACTCTCTTCACTGTGGACTATATTCAGACTTTTCCAGAAGAGGTACTTACTCAATCAGCAAAATACCGATGTTGTGATCTTATTAACGCATTTCGTAGGTCAAATATTTTTGGCCAGCCCCCTGGACCTTGGGAAAATGTGTATATCTTTATTGTCGCTACTCGCCATTCGTCAATGCCGGAATGATCCTTTGGAGCAAGTTGCATTCTATTGCATTATATCTCAATATCCCATCCAACACTTTGACAATTTAGCATTTATGTCTCCACTATATCCTCCAGCAAGTGTGAGGGGCTTCTATAGTCAAGGGCCCTTGTGATATTGATGGTTTCGGACAGACGTGTATCGAGACTGGGGAGGCCGCTCTCTGGATTGCAGGGTTCGGAGATCTGTCTGCACAGGGTTAGCGAACCTTCAAGTTATTGGTTTAAGTTACAATAATAAGGGGAACTGACTGTTATTTCCAGTGCTATTCATTCTCCGGACGTACGCCTTGCTGGGTCCAGGCCGCATCATGGCGATATTCTTCATAGCCATGGGAGCTGTATGTCCTGTCGATCACTCAATTTGGCTGATCTAACAATGTCCTTCAGGCACTCGGGGGAGGTGTTGTTGGATTAACAGGGGCGATTCAGTTCAGAGCAGAAGGTGAGGCCATGTCCTACCGTCAAGAATAAATGCACGTCGTTAATGTGCATTTCAGCCTATCACCATAATCCTCTTATTGACATCGTCCCAGACCCGCATTGTTTGTTGGTCAACGCAGTGCCGTACTTGATGACATTTCCAATCGCAGGATCGTTCTTAATTGTTGGCTGTGAGACCAGTATGTCTAAGGGATCTCACGACCGTCTGTCTCAGGCTGATCCAAGGATGAAAGCTCTGTTCTTGATGTTGTGTTGGGCATGGTTCTGGAAATATAAGGACAACCCGAATTTATTGGTGAGAAGGATCTACGGCGACGCAATCTTGTACTACTTCTTGTCATTTTGTAAGTAATGTTCCGGTTGCGATGAGCTATGCATATTCTTATGGCAAGAACATGATTATTTCAGTGTGCTCTCTATCAGGTATACTGGTGTGGTATGTTTTTCCTGGCTTATCCGTGGAGCTTTCCTTCTGGTGAGCATCTCTTCCCTCTGAAATTGAACCACTTCTGACCACTTCTACAGGACACCTAGGTTCCTCCTTGCAATCATTTCCTGCAGGACAGTCATACATATCCGCAAATACGTCCGTGCCAGTGGCCGCCTGTTCTCCGAAACAACAGAAATATTTCAAGAGGGTAGAAGTGACCTTGTATTTGCCAGACCAGAAACGGGCAGCCTTATGGACTAGCAAAGTTTGAAGGCATTCATGGCACTTGAGTCCGTAGTAAATGTATCTGATCAAGACATAAGACCTTTCGGTTGTCATGGACTGGCGAATAAACACTAAACTCTTATCCAAAAAAAAGTGTAGATACAATTGATCATAGATCTGTATTAGAGTGGTTAGGATTCTACTTTCAGAGATCATCGAGCATATCCAACGTATATATGGTGACCGCTCCAGTTTGATGATCGGCCATCCCAGGCTCACCATCCTTTGGAATTGGATCATTGCTAGCTGCAATGTCGTCATATAACACGACCAGGACGGTTTTTTGACCGTAACCAAGGAGAATAAATCCAAACGTCTCTTTGCTTCCCCATTTGAGGTCAATGAGGTCCCTCTGGCGTGAGATTTCAAATATTTAACAGTGCAAGATGTAGAAACACTCGTACCATGTCTAATGGAGGGATAACCCCGCTACACTTTTGTACAAGTAGCTTGTCGGTCGGAGTGATGGCCTCAGTGCGGACGATGTCGGGGAATAAGTCATGTGCATCCTTAAGTCGCCTGGGCTATCAGCATTACTTGAAAATTGTCAAGTTGAAAGCTCACATAAAGCGAGACTAAGAATGTGGCGAACTTTGCCAAAGACACTCTTAGGCACGCGTAGGCAATCTTTCGATAATCAAAGTCCTTGAGCTTTTTAGCAATGGAATGACTTAAGCCTCCCGAACGAATGGTGGTCCTAGTCTCTGACACGAAACAGTTGATAGAGAGATGAAGGATTAATTGAGCGTGGCGTGCAAGGGTCCTTTGATTCCCAATTACAGGTAATGACTGCCCCCAATACATGAATTGGCCCATCGAATCGGGGGTATATAGTGAGCTACTCAATGTAGCTATTGCTGATTCCAAAATCTTGCTCCTCGACCTTTTCCATACCATATGGAAGTCACCGGAGCGCCACGGGTCAATGAGAAAGTCCCAAAATGATCTGCGCACCATGTCAGCATTTCCCCGTACAGTCCATGAAACTCTGTCCCAGATCTCGTAAGCCCCATCTTGCTCGATTCTGAGGAAGAGAGGAATGATGTAGTATGGGAATCCTCCTGTCATGTCGGAAAGATAAAGAAACGCAAAGGAGATAACAAGAATGGAGTCTTCAAGTGCTGGAGGGGGGATTTCGGCAAGGAATCGAAGAAGGAAATGGTCAAGACCACGGAGTGGATTTGCGGGAGTAGAAAGCGGAGAATCAGCAATCAGTCTCAACACTGTGTTGAGCCGTATCTGGGGGCTGTCCGTGCGGAACCGAATGCCCAAATTTGTAATAAATGCGGTTACTACACCCGCAAATTCTGTAATGCCCCCTATTGCACCCATAAGTATAGAGATATCTGCCTCGGTGGGCCAAACTTCGGTGCGCACGACATTCCTTAGGTCGTCGCTGGGGATCGATAACAGCGCAAATCGAAGAATAGTCTCCTCATCTCGACGAGCATCAGAATCCCAACAACAGACTCGGTGATGCTCCCAAGAGCTCTCAAAATCGATGGACTCCTTTAGTGATGGGCTCGTGCAAACCACGAAAAGAAGAGGACTTGGTAAGAGAGACATATACTGGTTGAGACATTTCAAGAATGGCATATAGTGCTGTGCGAGTAGGTCGGGTTGTGCGAGATCCAAAATAATCACTAGGGGTGCCTCGAGGTAATCCGGGTGTGAGACAGCTAGTTGTTTCCACGGCCGAACGATAAGGGCATCAAACTGTTCCTCCATCGACCGTTCAAATAAGGATGGGCTGCTTTCCATCAACTCACGGGCACCTATCATTCGGTATGGAAGACACCGAGCGGCCAATTGAAGAGCGACGAACAAGATGGCGTTCCCGACTCCTGTCACCATCGTCGCCTTGCATGCTGCTCCGAGTCGATTTGCGTGTTGACAGATGCTCACAGTGTCTTGAGCAGCCGCGGTAACTCTCTCTGCGTCGTCGAAGGTATCTGGGTCCTCGATAAAGAACAGGTTGCTTCTCCGGTGCGGGTCGCAAAACCAGTTGGCGAGCTTTCCTCTGAGAGCTTTCCTCGTGAATCCCCGAGGGATGGGTGGTGAAGGACGAATAATCTGAAGTTCGAAATCCGAACTGAGGCGTACACCGACTTGGCAAAGTCAGTACGACGTGTGGCTTAGCTTAACCCAAGGGTACAGACCATCGGACCAAATCTCCCAGTCTGAGGGCATCTCTATACCGAAGGTCAGTCGTAAAGGGATGCTAGGGAGATAGTTTGTAATGGAAAACTGACCTTCGAGTGGTACGGTGCCTATATACGACGGAGAGTAGTTGAGAAGCAAAGACTGGGCATTTGTGTTGTAATAGCTGTCGAGCGAGGCTGGATAAGATAGCTGTAACACTTCAATTGCTATGATGGACCGTCATTGAGCCATTGATTATCCAAAGGGCGCATGATGGGTGAACTGCTAACCCTGTGATCTTGTGAGCTCTGTAGTATCCCGTCGAATCACTCCCTGAGGTGGCGTAGTTGCTTGGATGTGCGAAGGAAGGGATGAACTTGAAGAAGAATGATTGAGTATTGTGTGGGACGCGGTTGAGAAGATTGGTTGGGTTATGAGTGGAGCGAGATGGTAGAGATTTCTCGTCGACCATGACATCTGAGGTTCGTACAGGACGCGGTGCTTCAATACTAGTATCAGGAATGGAAAGAGAACAAGGTTATCACACGCTGCTAGGGCGTGTGAGGGAGCGTTGATTGATTGATCAGCTTCTCTAGCACACACGTGCTTCCCTAATGATCCTGGCTGTTCTCCTCAGACTTTCCCCAACCCTTCCTGCTCTCTCTCCGAGTCTCCGAGCCTCACTTTATCCTTTTTCGGTGAAGTGTTGCGATCGCTGGTCACTTACTCCCCTTCCTGCTCTCGTTTCGCTGAGGTGACCCAGGATCTTCGCTCTCCTGTTCTCTCTACTCCCTCGTTCCCTCCTTGCGTCCTCCTCTTTTTGGTGTTCCCCACCCACTTCCCTACCCCACGCTTAGTCTTTCTCACTGAATGACTCAGGCTCCTACTCAGTCACTCGCTGCACTATCGCCAGATCGAGACAAATCATTACGAACTTGAAGGGGCTAGCCCAGCAAGCGGCTGGGTAGGAACCTGGCTGAGTAGGAGCCTGTGAAAGACTCTGCACTCAGAGTTCGTAGTGTGTCCTAAGCTTCAATCGTAGACTCTTCTTTGTCTCCCTCTCAATTCCAGATCTCTCTCTCTCTGTCCCTCCCTTCCAAGCGCCCGCCCTTTCATAGAATTCGAGTTCCCATAATTGATTCTTTCAATCAGAGCAGTCCAAGTGGGTATGCTGCATCCTGGAGGCTATCAGATTTGCACTGAATACACTATTTGTTCTGAATCTCGAAAGCTATGAGCCAGGATTCAGCGTACGTAAGAGCTATTCCTATTAACAAACGACAATACATTAGCGCATAAGCTGATTGTCTCCAGACGTCGACGAGGACACTGTTTTGTTGATAAAATTCTCAATAGCAGGCCAATAGCCCGGCTGTGTACACGTATCAACTGATAATAATAATCAACACATAAGCGCCGGTCAATGGAGGGGATCGAGAAACCCACATACCATGTCCACCTCTCGTATACGACATAAACACGTCCTCATCAGGTGGATACCACTCCTCCGTCGGTACCTCCTCCCCGCCCGCACCGCCTCTACATAAGACCAATCCGAACGAAGGCGTACAACACATCATCCCACCCATCCTCCCTCTTATTCCGGGTCCAACACCAACACCACCACGATACGAAGCCGCCAACCTTCCTCGCTCTTTTGCTAGCTTCCATAATTTGTCCATATGTGGTGGTGGTACAACACCGTCGTTTCTTCCCGAGCAGAAAAGAATCGGCAGGGAGGCGGGTATCTTGGGTATCTTGGAGGCCGAGTTCCAGCGTTGAGTGCAGGCGAAGGAGAGGGGACCGATTACTGGCCAGCCGCGGACGATGTCTGGTATTGAAGTGAAGGTGTTTTCGAGGATGAGGCCGGAGATCTGTGAGGTCTCCATTAGCACGAGATATCGAAGTGGGGTGCCAAGCTCTATGGGGGAAACTGATATGTCGGGACGAGATGAGAGAATTGGGACAACACAATATAGGTTAAGATGTCCATAACAGACAGCTTATGGGTGCTTTTACACATTGAAAGGTGTCACGCAAGAAAGACAGAGAACTTGTCCTCGGCAAGAGTTTCAATAATATGGGACGAGGGGAATGAGGCTGATGGAAGCTACCTTGTCAGGATTTTTACTAGTCACATCGATCGCTACTGCACCTCCTAGCGACAGGCCATATACAATCTATACCACGCAATCGATCAGTCATACACACTCCCAGCGAAAGCGACCAACATACCACAGGAATTCTCGACAATTGATCATCATCCACTATCCAATCCAAAACAGCCTGAGCATCTCTCTGCAGTCCTAACCACGCATAAAAGCACACAATTCAAACACAACTCACTACCAGAACTGAAAAATACACACACCTTTCTCACTAGGTACCCCTTCACTCTCGCCATACCCCCGATACGAAACTGTCAACACATTACACCCAAACCGAAAATAATGCCTAGCATGATACAACAAATCACTATGATCCATTCCATTTCCATGAAACATCATAACTGTCGCTTTAGGTTTTCCATTGTAATATACAGAGGAGTAAGAGCTGGACTGTGAACGCGTTTTCTTCTGTGAGGAGGGATTGGTAGTGGTGGTAGTGGTGGTCTTGGCGTTCTTTGTGGCCGAGGGGGCGGCGTTGGATTTGGACGTGGTGGTGGGGAGGATATGTTGTCGATGCAGGTGATGTGGTGGACTCGGG
>JANIEX010000891.1:0-17558 GCA_027627405.1 Leucocoprinus birnbaumii
GCGCACTTGACGGTGTGACCTCGGGGTTTGGGTTGGTGTGGTCACTGGGATTCTTGACGGACCAGGGAGCTCGTCGAGCCCGTCGCCGTCCTGCGACGACGAGTCTGCTTCCCGCGGTATCTCAACCGCCTGCTGATGGATCTACACCCACGCCCACGCCCACCGATGGATCCAGTACCAGCCCTACCGATGGATCCAGTACCAGCCCTACCGATGGATCCAGTACCAGCCCTACCGATGGATCCAGTACCAGCCCTACCGATGGATCCAGCACCAGCCCTACCGACGGATCGAGCACTAGTTCAGGTGCTAGCTCAGGAACTACCTCAGCACCCTCCGACACTAGTTCAGCACCCGATTCGTCCATCACCCCGCCCCCTACCTCATCTGCTTCCACTACTTCTGCGTCAGACTCTTCAGGAGGCGGAATTCTCGACCCCGTAACCAGCATCCTCGGTCCTGTCACCAGTGCCGTTCTCCCCCCGGTATCCAGCCTGCTGAGCGGCGTAACCAGCGGTCTTGGCGATGTTACCAGTGCCATTATCCCTCCAGTCACCAGCGCCATTAGCGATATTACTAGCGCTGTTGTTCCACCAGTCACCAGTGCTGTTAGCGATATCACGAGCGCAATCATCCCGCCGGTGACCAGTGCTGTTAGCGACATCACCAGTGTAATCCCCCCGCCAGTGACCAGTATCATCAGCAGTGTTGATAGTTCGCTCCCGACGAGTCTTCCGCCCAGTGATGGTGGTACAACCATTTCTTCCCCGACTTCAGCGCCGCCGACTAGTGTCACTTCGCTGTTGCCACCCGTTGGCGGGCCCACTGACTCTGGATCTGTATCCGCATCCGGTCCAACCAGCGACATCCCTACCAGCACTTCTGGTTCGCTCAGCGCCTCTGCCGGTCCTACCATCAGCTTCCCCTCACCTCCTGCAAATGCGACCTCCTCCGGAAGTACTGCCGGCGAGACTTCTTCTGCAGCCACCGTCACTTCCACCGTGGTCGCCACATTGTCCGTCCAGCCCGGTCTTTCCTTCGTCCTTACCGAGTCGTCCTTGGCGTTCACATCCGTCCCAACACCTTCTGTCACTGACACTCTCACTGATCCAGACGCGGCAACGACTACCATTTCTCCCATACCTGACGCGGCCACTACTCTTACCGTCGCTGCTGCCCTTCCCACAGGTATTCCCGCTAGAATCTTCCCCCGCGATCAGCTCGACCTTTCCAATAAGCAACAGTTCGAAGGATACACTCTCATCAGCCTTCTTTTCAACAACGAACTCAACTGGCCCTTCGTCGTCAACAGCTCCCTCGCATCAAGTCAAATTTTCGCTTATACTCCCGTCCTCATTACGACCGCTCTCAACATTCAGTGTAAGTTTTTTTATTTCTCGTAAACTCCGTTGATCGCGAGAAACTAATTTTAACTTTTTGCGCATATCAGCGAGTGATATTATGACATATGCTCTTCAAGTTTACGTTCCCGCTGCCTACCAAGGTCCTAACGATGCTTCCCTCCTCGGCAGCACCTGGCTCGGATACATCCCAACAAGTGATGTTGATTCACTCGCAGCCCAGATCAAGGCCAAGAATTCGCCTTTCTATAATGATGTTCCAAACGGCGTTGCTAAGGATCTTGCCGAGCGAGTGGTTTCAGGTTATGATATCACTTCTATCCCCGACCCGACTGGTAGCGGCTCTGGCGGCTCTAGCAATAATTCGAATGGGGGTGGTTCAGGGAGCAGTGGAAAGTCTCGTCAAGATGCTATTATTGGTGTTGTTAGTGCGCTGGGTGCGATTGCGCTTTTGGTTTTGGTGTTCCTTGTGTATAGATCGATCAAGAGACGCAAGGCGCTGGCACATAGGAGACTCTCAGATCCTCCTGATGAGGTTCTTGGCGTTCGTCCAGAGGGAAGACAGTTTGATCAGGATAGCGTTGGTGGTGCGAGGAGAAGGAGTTTCTATTATGCAGAGGATTCGTTGAGGGGTTATGAGAATCAGGGAAATGTGAACGAGGGGTTGATGAGGGATGTTAGTCCGACTATGCCGCATACTCAGGAGCAACAGCAACAGCAGATCATGACTCAGAGAAGGAATATGGTTAATGCTGGGGCTATTTCGTCGCCGGTGTTGCAGGGTAGTACGATGAATTGGTAACGTGATTGTTATTTAACACCCTGGACCCCTCTCCCCCCTTGGCCTTTCTGTTTCGCTCTACCTGTACGCTCCTTTGATGCTTGGTTGGACTGATTTTATTAGGTTATCCACTTTATTTTTCTCTCTCTGTTCCCTTTTCTTTTTCTCTTTCAAGTCGATGGTGTGCGCCCCGGGTGGTACCGCAAGAATAAAAATTCCCTCCCTCATCCTCCTCCCTTATTTATTGCCGCTTTTGCGTATATACCATGTCCACTTTCTTCTGCTTGCTCTCTCTCACCGTTCTTGTGTTTTCTTCGCTGGTAATTTTGTCTCCCCCGCTGGTGGGGCTGGTTATGGATGCCCCACTGTCACGTGCCCTCGGATTTGTGGATAGAATTTTTTGTGTGCGTCGTGTTCTTGTTGGCTGTGGACCGGCTGTGGAGAAATATTACACACTTTTTGTTATGAACTTGTTCATGTTCACGAAAACTGTTTATTTTTTTGGTTTTCTTTTGGGTGTAGGCACATTTTCGGGGCGGCATTCATTGACGTTTTTTTGTGTGTGTGGTATGCTTATTTGTTCACTTTATTACTTTACTTGTTTTTATTTTTTTCGTGTATAGGTTTAGGGATGATGTGGTGATTATACACATTTTTTGGTGTTTGAGTTTAAACTTGTGTGTGATTTAGAAATTAGAAAGGTCCTGTAGTTGTCTTTCTTGCTATGTGCACCTAAGGCTCCTAGGTTGCCCAATACATTCATGAGAGACAGTACTGCTCTGAGAATTGTTCATGAATGTACCCAAGAATTGATCCATGCAATTGATTCATGGGTAGATTCTGAGCCCACCATGTGTTCTGTGCAAGATATAAGATACACAACCAGCTTGACAAGAACTGGCAAACCATTGCCAAGATTCAGGATTGAAGCAGAAAAAACTATTCATAAGCATTTAATTGTCCCTTCATCTGTCACTGAAGTTACATAGGATTTTGATTCCATCAATAATGGGCTATTGTCCACTGTTCAATCCCAGAATCAAAATTGGTAGTTGGATCAGTACCCCCTAACAAGATTGATTCCTTGTTGCAGCCAGTTCCTATCTCATGACCATACCACAGGTCTATTGTCATCCTTGATTTGTGAATAGCTTCATGGATGTTGACCATTCAAATGTTGAATTCAGTATTGCAACAGGTCAACAAGGTACATCAGAATTGTGTAACTATATCTTTTTAGTCTTTTTGCCTTATGAGAAGGCAAAAATAAGGCATGTCCCCTATAAGGTGACCAGACATGTCCCTTCCTTGGCAAAACTCTGATTTCTGACTTATCTAGACCTATTATGGCATTTGATCACACTAAAATATGACCTAAAGGACTAGAAAATTAATACTCAATGTAGGGTCTGATGCTAAATTGGGTATTATGTCACTTGAGTATATAGGCAAAAGGCATAGATAAGGTAATTTTCCCTAAGGCACAAAAGGCATGTTACAAAATGCTGATGTATTGGGTTAGGAGTGGCCCATGTAAGGGATTGGGAGTGGGCATGCAACGGGGTTGCTTCAGGTTTCAGCATCAGGCCTTCAGATAATGCTGTGTTGATGCTGCTGGGCAACTGGGTTTTACATGAGAAAAGAACATTTGATCTGCTTCAGACATGCAAACAGTGCTGGACGGTCTTGTGCGTACTTAGTAATTTGCTGTCTCCTATCAAAATGCCTAAACAAGCCAGGGTAACTGCATACAGAAAGTACTGGTGAGTAAAACTACAAGGCAATAATGCTACCAGCTAAGGTCACAGTATGTGCAACAATATGGTTGAGTGATAACAAGCCACATGATGGGTTGCATAGTCAAAGCAGGAGTCACCTCTAAGATCTGAGCATCAGTGAACTGCACTGGAGAGTCTGTCAGAATATGAGCCTCTGGGGTCTGGGGGAAACATATTGATAATGCATGACCAGAAAGATTAATATCAACACCAGCAAGAGTGACCCATCCCAATGAACTGGTTGGATGTAGTGTTTCACTTATCCCATAGCTTAGGAATCAGACTTTTATCTTATCTCATGTACTAATCTAGTTATTTGTCCATAGCCTAAATAGTACAGAGGTAAATACTTGTAGGGTATATAAGGCTGTAGATACTTGCCTGTATGCCCCAGCTTCTTGAAATATGATAGACTTACCCTGTCAACCTCTGTATTCTTGAGAACTCCCACATATTCTTCATTGTGTGCCACAACATCAAACCCCTTTGATCTCACATCACATATTTCTGACATCTCCCATCTATCACCCTTCCTCATAAATCTAAACAACTCTCTGCTTCTTCTTTAACCTCTCTCTCTCATTGTCTCCTTTGCTTTCTGTAACCCACTGGTCTGATCAACCGGTCCATCTGACTCGAAGAAACTAATTACTCTGCTTTCCTCTACAATATCTCAACTTACTCTGCCAAACCCTCCTAATAATTTCCTTGTCCCGTTATACATCTGCTTGCTCCCATATCTGCCTGTCTATACTCTATCTAAATTGTCTCAGATGTTCTCAGAATTTCTCTTTATCTTTGAAAACAATATGTCTCCCTATAATCTCTGATGTTATACCTGGTGAGTTCATTCACTCTGATGACTCTACTAACAAAACTGCTTTTGCCAATGGCCCTGGCAAAACCAATCCCAACCAGGCTGAGGGCCCAGACCTGGTTGTGGAGGCTGCCAAAAATGGCAAGCCAACAATAGCACATGGTAAAATAGACACCATCGAGGAGCATCATGATAATGATGGCTCCATAAATAAAGGCCATAATGTAAATGACCACGCAGAATATGACCATGATAAGTTCAATAGAAGTCAAATAAATATTGATGATACCTTTGGTCACTTTGATGAGCTCTACCCTTACTGAGATTAAGTCAGACTCAGAATCTGAATATGCCTTTGAGGATATATACAATTATCCAGCTGGTACCACTAATACAAAGGAATATGTTTCAATCAATGATATAAGCGACCTAAGTGAGTTGACACGAGAACAACTCAGCACAATTGAATTGGCTATTGCTGGAATAACACCTGAACAAGCACAGGCCTATCAAAAATGCCATAAGAACAACACTTTACTTGATGAAGACAAGGGAGAAGGTACTTCATCTGGAAAAGGGAAAGGAATAGATCCCCAAAATTTCAGAGGCACTGATGTTCCTCCTGAAGAATTAGACCCTGAGCTACAAGCCCAAGAATTACAAAGGCTGAAACAAGCCAAATGTGATCTTAAAAGAAATGATGAACAATCAAAGGGCAAAACTAAAAAAGCCAACACATCCATGACTTGTTGAAGTGTGTCAGTACCCTTGTCTGAACCTATGGAAAAAAGGATCAAAGAAACAGTGAAAGGCCTGAATAAGGAGAGAGCTACTGTCAAACAAAAAACTAAAAAAGGATGTTGAGGAATGAACTTACAACTGATTCATCAGATTGATCCTAAAAGTTATTTGGGTCGTGCCTTGAAGGAAATCAAACCTACAAATAAAAAACCCAACATCAGATTTGTGTCCGAAGATAGTTCAGATAGCTCTGATTCTAATTCTGAATAGAATAGAAGGCTTCAAAATGAAGGTTCTAGTGGAGGAAGTAGTTCCTCTAGTAGCTTGAGTAGCAGTTCCTCAGACTCAGAATCATCTACTGACACTTCGGACACTGAGTCTAGTGATTCATCTAATAGTTCGGACTCTAGTACTTCTACTGAAAGAAATTCTTCTACAAATGATGAACAACAAAATAATCAATGTTGAATTCATCACTGTCGGCATCGTGATAAGTGCCATTGAAATAAGTGCCATTGAAATAAGCGACAAGAAAAGAAATCTCTTAAACCAATTCCACCTGAAAAATATGATGGCTCACCTCAACCTGAGCTTTTCCACTGTTTTATTACTCAGGCAGCTGATTATGTTAAAGATGGTTGTGTCCCTAGTGAACAACAAGTATCCATAATATCAAACTTCCTAACAGGGAAAGCTTATACCTTTTACACTAGAGAGGTCTTGATCAAAACCAGACACTGGACCCTAAGAGATTTCTTCTCAGAGCTTTTTAATTTTTGCTCCCCAGTTAATTTTCAGGCAATACAACATCAGTGCCTAGAAACAATCAAGCAGGGAGATCATTCAGTCAAAGATTATGCATCTAAACTCAATGAATTGTTCCTCACTGTAGGACATATGAATAAACATGACAAGGTTAACAAGCTGTGGTATGGGCTCAGACCTGAAATCCAGAGTGCCCTCTGGAAGGATAAGCTAAACCCTGAATTATCATCATATAATTTAGTATTAGATGCTGCTGAACTGAATGAAATAGCTCACCACGTTGTTAATGAATCTCAAGATGAACATCAAGGTCATAACCAATGTCATAACCCGTTTAACACTGGGAAACATCAGCATACAATGAAGAATTCAAATTATACTCATTATAACAAGAGCAGTAGTTGTCGATCATCCCAGCAACTCAATAGGACAGAATTACCTTGGAGATGAAGCTCTCCAAGCTCTACAGGCACCTGAGCAAGTAGCTCCACCAATTCATATAAACCAAAAGGCTATTGAAATGAAGGCCTGAACTGCCAATCCATGAATAAGGAACAAACTATTAATACTTGGAATTCAAAAACACCTAAGCTATCTAAGGAAAAATCTGACCAACTTCGAGCCAAAAAACTGATGTTTCCATTGTGAAAAAGTGGGACATATAGTCCAGCATTGTCCTGACAAGCAAACTATGACTTCTTTGTCTAGTGGAGGACTACCTGGGATCCACAGTATTGAATTGTCTGCCATTCATGAAACTGAAAGTAGTCAGCCTTTAGCTGATACCACTGAAGGACTAAACTCGCTTAGCATTGGAATGATGTCATTTGAGTATGAATGATATAGCTATACCATTAGCAAAAGTGGTGGAGACAACAGTCATGAGGGAAATGTAGACCCACCTGAGTCTGATAACAAACCAGAAACTCCCAAAAATTATGAAACAGCTGCCGGAAACCTTGATCCAGTTGATCTTGATAATGGGGATGACAAATCCAGTACCAGTAGCTATTCTGGTACCAGCACCCACTCGGAGACAATAATACCTTTGAACTAAACTGATTTAAGAGGAAGAATAAGCAAGAGGAAATGGCTGACTGAATGGATGAAAAACCTACAAAGGGTGGGAGGATGTGATGTGGCTAACCTTGACAAAAACCTTGACAACCCTATTAGGGTCTTTAATTCAATGGCAATGGTGCTTGAATATTATCTCTTTGACGTCACTGGCTCAAAAACTCCTGCTAAGAAAAAAATCATCAGTAGAATGGGTGATGTTGCATCCATCCGGGTATTGATTACTCTCTCATTCTATGGAACATATGCTCTCAAGGTACCAGACACTGGTCAAAGATTCTTCACACATGAAAGGTTTGAAGTGCTACTGTTTGATCAAGGAAGTGACTACTTACAAGTGACTGATCACTTCTTTGCTGTTGGATTCTGAATTAGCATTGATGATGCATTAACACAAGCACCACTTACCATTGCCAGATGACACTACCTCCAAATAGCGAGAGTGCTAGGACACTCACAGATCACCGGCAATGATGAATACAATTTATTAACCTGAAAAGACTTACTAATCCAATGGGGAAATCCTTATGCCCAGCAAATTAGCTGGATGCTGAATTCATGCTATGAATTAATCCATGATGATAGAAACTTTTTATGGAGACCAAAGCTCAGATTCATGGCATACGTGACCCATCAAGGAACTGTTGGGATACTTGATGTTCAAACCAGTATTAGTTTGGGTCTCTCTAGAAAATCGATACTAAACCCCAATTTTGATGTTATCAACTGGTGCCATAAAGAAATTGTCAAAGAACTAATGAAGTACCTCAAAAGACCTATTACTGAAACCTATGTTGACATCCGACGACTGTTCCAAACCAATAGAGGCCCTTGTGTAATCATTGAGGAAGAAACTGACCCTGAAGTACCCACGATACCCAGATTAGAAGTGTTTGGACAGCAACAAGAGATGGGTACTTACCCTGCACTTCAACAGAACTCTATAGCTCAAAAAAAGCTTCCACACCCAGTTCTACTTCCACTTGTGATAGTAGTAGCCATAAATGGTCATCCAGCTTGGGCACTGGTTGACTCAGGTTCGTTTGGGGATTTCATATCTTTGAACTTGGCTAAACAGCTTCAAATAAAAACTATAGCGCACAATGACCCTATTGGCATTCAAATGGCAGTACAAGGATCACAAAGTAAGGTCAATTATGGGGCCAAAGCTCAACTAACATACCAATGAATAGACATTTTGACATAATCAACCTCTCAAACTATGGCATTGTATTAGGCACCCCTTTTCTATACCAACATAAGGTAAATCTCAGCATAGAACCACCAGCTATAATAATTGGGAGTGCAGAAGCAATCCCTTTGAAAGGAGAATGGATCACTCACCTTAAGTTGAGCACGATGATGGAAGTAGAAAGCAGACTAGATAAAATCAGAAAAGAACTTAATCAATATACAGCCAAGTTATGCCTAGACACTGCAAACACACTGTTACCACCCTTACAAGAAATCAACCATGAAATCCCAATTGTAGATCCCAGAAAACATTACTCATGGCAGCCTTCCAGATGTCCTGAAGCATTCAGACAGCTGTGGGAAGAGAAAAAGAAAGCTTACCTCAAATCTGGACAATGGATTTTGAAACCAGTTTGAAATGCTGTACCAATGATGCTAATTCCAAAACCTGCAAAAGATGGTCAACCTCCGAAATTACAGACAGTTGTGGACTTAAGAGAGCGGAATGCTAATACTTGTAAGTCATCTTCACCATTACCCAAAATTGATGGTATCTTACATTGTGTTGCCAGTGCCAAATTCTGGTTGTCTATTGACCTCGCAGATGACTATGAGCAAATCCGAGTTTGACCCAATCATGTTGAATGAACTGCTATGATCACACCTGGAGGAACTATGGTTAGTCAAGTAATGCAGCAAGGAGATTGCAATGCATCAGCCACATTTCAACTTGTAATGACGTGAATATTTGCATCATATATTGGACAATTTATGGAAGTATACCTGGATGATCTCATAATCTACTCTAATTCTCTTGAGGAACATGTAAAACATATTAAAGTAATAATAGATATCCTTGAGAAAGAAATGTTCTATGTTAGTGCAAAGAAACTCAGATTTCTACAGGAAGAAATGACTATACTAGGGTGGGTAGTCAGTGATAAGGGAATCAAACTGGATCCTGAGAAAGTTGACTCACTCTGAAAATGGAAAACTCCTACCAACTGAGACCTCCTTCGAGGATTTCTTGGAGCAGCTGGTTATCTTGCTGACGACATAGATAGAATAAGAATACCTATGGGAATCCTACATGAGTTAACTGGAGATACTGCGCCATTTTGATGGGAATACACACACCAGTGAGCGTTCCAAGACATTAAGGAACATGCAATGAGATGCAAAAACCACCATTGAAGACCCCTCAACTACTCCAAAAACTCCCCTCCAATAAATGTTGTTACTGATGGATGCCTAACAGGTATCACCGGTGTAGTAAGCCAAGGTAATGACTGGCAAACAGCCAGTATTGCTGCATTCTTTTCCGCAAAACTGAATCCAGCACAACAAAATTACCCTGTACATGAAATAGAAATGTTAGCAGGCATTGAGACAATGATGAGATACAAGGACCTACTAATGGGTTCAAAGTTCAGATGGTACACAGACCACAAAGGGCTCATAAGCCTACTAAACCATAAAGATCTCTTGCCAAGACAGGTGAGATGGATTGAGAAATTAGCAAACTTTAACTTTGAAGTAATATACATACCAAGAACTGAAAACATCCTGTCAGATGCAGTATCATGAATCTATTCCAATGATGAGCCTGGAACAGTTTGAGCATGAAGTGAATATACATACCATGATGTCATTAACAATGACAAAATCCTGCAACATCTGATTGCTTGACCAGTACAAGTTGGTTCAGAGGGCATAGCTGAACTCATGACAATGGGGATTGAACCCCACTGAAGTGGTTGTCTAGCTGAAAAGGGACCTCGGAAGTCATATGCAGATTTCATTCCAAGGAAACAAAAGGAGGGTGGGAGTGACAGCACTAACCAAAAACAAAATGTCAGTAGAAAAGTAACAAAGCAAAAAGATCCCTACACAGCAATAAGTACCAGGGTCAACCACACACTGGTAGACAAGCGAGTGAGCACGGAAAATGATTCTCACAGCACATAAATGCAGAAGAGTGCAGAAAGTGATTCTCGCAACTCAATAACGTCAACAAGTGCAGAAAGTGATTCTCGCAACTCAATAACGTCAACAAGTGCAGAAAATGATTCTCGCAACATGTTAAGCGCTAGCATTCCCAAGGCAGATGCCAACTACAACCTGAAATTATGGATACATGACCAAAATGGTCAAAACTCATCCGGGAAAGCCAAGACAGCAAATATCAGCTTTATAAATCATGATAATCAAAACATACCTAGGCATTGGTCTAGGACTCAAAGTGAATCCAAGCAGGGTGACATGGCAATGATGGTAAGAGGGAAAGAAGGTCAGAGAAGTGACCTATTAACAACAAACAACAAGTCTGATGGGATCGACCAATCAAATCCAGATCCAGATCAATTCACTGGAATAATCAACATGAGTCTTGATGGACTCAACATCCCCAACGAAATTAGAGGAAAATACATGCAAGATGTCACCTTTAGAGATATTGTCAAGAACCCTAGAGAATTCAAAAATTTTGAACTAACAAATGACCTGCTATTCATTAAGGATGGTGTCAATTGCAGATTATGCATCCCAAAAATTTTTATCAATGGAAGTAATATTTGGGAACTCATCATTAGTGAATCACATTCAATTTTAGCACATCTAAGACCTTGCAAGACACTACTATACCTGAGAGATCTCGTTTGGTGGAAAGAAATGGCTCAAGACATAAATTCATTTTGTGAATCATGCATGATGTGCTGGAGAACTAAACCATCTAACCACAAACCATATGGATGGCTAAATCCTCTCAAGGTGCCAAATTATCCTTGGGAAAGTATAGGTATAGATTTTGTTGGACTGTTACCAGAGTCTAAAAGTAGAGACTCTGTCTATGACTCAATAACTGTTGTCATAGATTGGTTAACTGGAATGGTTCATCTAGTCCCAAGCAAGCAAACCTATAATGCTCGGCAAGCAGCTGAATTAGTATTCGACAAAATATACAGGCTCCATGGACTTCCTAAGTCCATAATTAGTGATAGAGATACTCTCTTCACTAGCACATTCTGGAAACAACTCAATGAGCTCATAGGAACAAAATTAAATATGTCCAGTGCTTACCATCCAGAATCTGACAGTGCTACAGAACAAGTGAACTGAACCATTGGCCAAATGCTGCGCCAATATGTCTCTCCTAACCAAAAAGATTGGGTATTTAAATTACTGGCAATTGAGTTTGCCATCAATTCTGCACGGTCTGAAGTGACCGGATATGCTCCTTTCTTCCTAAATTATGGAAGAATAGCTCGCTCATTTATTTGGGATGATCCTGCTTCAACTGAATACCCCGGAGTGCAAACTTTTGCATCCAAACTCATAAATGCAGTCATGGCTGCACATGGCAGCATCCTTGCCTACGAGTTAAAGAAATTCGGACTGCTAATCAAAAGTGGTTACCCTCTCCATTCACCAAAGGAGATCTTGTCTATATATCTACTAAGAATATTTCGTTCCCTAGAAACCTAGCACGAGAATTAGTGCTGAAATTTATTGGGCCATACCCCATTATTGAGGAGTTCAATAATAATTCCTACAAGGTTGGTTTATCCAATAATCTTCAAGGAAGAGGTCTTCATGATGTATTCCATGCATCCCTATTGAGGATACATGTTCCAAATGATGATAGATTATTCCCAGGATGACTAGATAATCAGATTTGGGACTTTGAAGAAACGGACCAAGAATGGGCCATTGATAAGATTAAATCACACTCTGGATCTCAAAGAAATTCCCATTTTGAGATCCTCTGGAAGTCTGGCAATGTGACATGGCTCCCATATGGAAAAATAAGTCATTTAACTGCTCTTGAGCATTACTCCAAGCTCTTAGGAATTGAAAATATTGAGCAACTCAAATTTGTGCCACCAAGTCCCAATACAGAAAATGACATTGTCTTAATTCATTCCATTCAACTCCCATTAATGACCAAATTAGAAACTTGAAAATCTCTCCCATATATAAGTACAATGTTCAAGGAAGAAACATCATTCCTGCCACCTACATTTTTGCCCAACATATGTCCTACTATTTTACATCACTACTTGTTCTTGTACTCTATTCTTGTGCAACTATTCTCGATGCCTTGCTTTCACCCTAACGCTCAGCCTCGTATTGAGTCCACCCCTACTCCTAAGATCAATATTGATTGCCCTCATATTGATCCTTATTCCCTCGTACACATGTGTATATATCATTCTCCCTCTGTTGACACTGAGTACCAGGAATTTACTGGTTCCTTTGCTGCTTGTGCCTTCCAATTTAATCATAACCTCCACATGGGAAACCCCCATAATTACTTACCTCCCATTGGCTTTGACAAGTTTGCTCATCTTTTCAACTTATAGGCTATACCCCATAAGATGCATGTACCCTCTACTACTGGTCCTGGTTATGTCTTCCCTGCTGGAGGACAGCAGATCACTCTTGGTGATATCAATTTTATGGAGTACAACCATGCCATTCCTATTTATAATCCCCTCCTTGCTAGTCTCAGTATCATCTATGAAAATGGTACTCTTAACTACAACAACCTGATGAGCATTGCTAACTGGGTGCTTAACTCTCATAACCCTGTCAGTGATCTCTCTTCTTCTCACCCTCGTAATTTTCAACATCGTACTCCATCTTCTCATCCCCATCATTCTTCTCATTGGAGCCCTCACTCTCCCCTCAACCCTAACAATTGTGGACGCCCTTGTTTCATCACTTGTAATGCTGCTCATAATGTTGGAACCCTGAAGGTACCCTGTAATCTTCCCTTATCTCAAGCTACCACCATTGTTGATAATGAGGATGCACCCACTATTGAAATCAACAGCCTCTTCCTTCACTCCTCCATCACTTCCCCATCTTCCACTGCTTCCAATCCTCCCACTCCAAGATCGTCACCCTCTATCATCACCAAAGATGAGGTACTCACCATCCTTGAAGACCCTCTCCAGGGATTAGGAAATGCTTTATTCAGTATTCTGGAAGAATCACCTAAGTTGTCAACCCTGTTGATGCTGTCCTACCTTCTCTCCCTTGCATCAATGACCCTATCATTGAACAACCAATTTCCTCCACTTCTTCTGCCACAATCAACACCATTAATGCCAATCAGGGTGACCCTATCCAGGGTGTTGCTGTGCTTTTCCTTACTGACAAAGATGCGGAGGGATCTATCATTGACTTTGATATGACTGAACAAGAAGGCCAGGCCTGACTTTACTTCTTCCTCGAATTTTGAGGACTATATTGAATTTTTATGTTACTATCATTCTTGTTCTGAATCTTGTGTTCTATTTGTGTACTTGTGTTACTCCAACTGAGTTGCCATCTTTAACCTCTATGCTGTACCCATTTTCTCAATTACTCTAGTTCATTTAATTCTTCATGTAGAATGTCCTTTTCACTTATCCTGTAGCTTAGTAATTGGACTTTTATCTTATCTCATGTACTAATCTAGTTATTTGTCCATAGCCTAAATAGTACAGAGGTAAATACTTGTAGGGTATATAAGGCCATAGATACTTGCCTGTATGCCCCAGCTTCTTGAAATACAATAGACTTACCCTGTCAACCTCTGTATTCTTGAGAACTCCCACGTATTCTTCTTCATTGTGTGCCATGACATCAAACCCCTTTGATCTCACGTCACATTGGAGCATCTAGCATGGCATTGATGGACACTGAAAAATGGGATCAAATCACACTCAACTCAAAGCCAGAAATTTAACTCACATTCTTTCACTATAGTAGAAACACAGAAGAATTGTCAGAAGATGGTGATCTGTAAGGGTGTTGGCAGAGATCAGCCATTCAGCCAAGAGTGGCAGAGGCTCTGCCATCGGGCAATTGCTGGCAGAATAGGGGAGGGTCTAGCATATCCTGGCAGAACCCAATGGAGTTTTTTTATGTTTCAAAAAGTTTGATTAGCTAGAAATGTAGACTTATCCAATAATATTCATGTCAGCATTTTTTGTCCTATCTGCCTTCTCTATTCTGCTGGCCACACAATCCTGATGTCAACTAATAATGGACCTGGGCATTCTCCCACTCTTATTATAATTGATAACTCTATCTCCCTCAAACCTCCACTCAATAAATCTGGCCATTATTACTGGAGGTGCAATGGTGCCCTGAGGAAACTTCTGGGAAGATCAAAGACCATGAAAATTGTCATGTCAAACATTTAGCAAGCCCTCAGGAGTGTTCTCAAGCATCACACACTGTTTGCCAGGTGGCTCTCCATCACCTTGCAGCACAGAACTATACTATGGAAGTTACAGTTCAGCAGGGTGCCAGTGGCAATATCAGTCCTGTTGATGCTGCTAAGGTGGATGCCTGCATTGACAAGTCAGGCTTACAGCAAGTTGAAGTGCATGTTTTGAGGAAGCAAAAGGGACCCACTACCCTTGATGGGTCCATAAATGTTGCTCTGACAGTGTTAAGCACAAAGAAATGCCTAAGAATGATATCTGACATTAGCAATCGGAGCGGAAGAGAGCAGCAAAATGATGGATGGATGGAGTACAGAAACTCCAATCAGGGCCAACGGAGGAATACGGAGAAGTGGAGTACGAGAACTCCGATGGATGCTGACGGGAATAGGTCTTGGCCTCAGGTTATGTGCTGTGCCTTCCACTGATATGGGACCTGGATTTCGGACACGGTGGAGGAGAACAAGATAGAGGTTGAGTATAAGGATGTAGAGAAGAATAGAAGGAAGCTAATTCAATTATCAGACTGAGGAGGTAGGATACAGAGGTAGCAGGTTAAATACTAAGAATCCTAAGGGTCCGAGCAGCTATGTTAACAAAAGATAATAATAAAGGTATTGTCCGACGGAAGTGAGCGGAGCGGAACAAAAGTAACTACAGAAATGGGGAAACAGAGACAAGATGTCAGGAGTGTGACAGGCAGTGTAGTAGCTATGTTACAGAGAATGGNTGATAACAATANAGGNNAAANGAGGGGAACCGAATAGGAGATAGAAGAAACAAAGTCCNANGTGATCCNACGTTACCGAGCGGAGGAAGTCAATGATCGAAATTTGGACAAGTCCAGTGAAACGCGGCGCCGATCGG
This sequence comes from Leucocoprinus birnbaumii, assembly GCA_027627405.1. Classification (NCBI taxonomy): domain Eukaryota; kingdom Fungi; phylum Basidiomycota; class Agaricomycetes; order Agaricales; family Agaricaceae; genus Leucocoprinus; species Leucocoprinus birnbaumii. The sequence goes on from JANIEX010000891.1 coordinate 15,600, forward strand.
GGCTCTGGAGACCAGATATGACAACGTGTGGAAGTAACATGGGTTGACAAGGAGGCAGTGCGAGTTGATGAGGGCAAGGGGGAAGCCTCAGCATTGTAGGTACCTGCTTCAAATTGATTTACAATATCAGCAGGAACCGGTCTGAGTGTGCCTATAATATGAATTTTAGTAACAATATTGTTAATATGAGAAGAGAAGAGCATACTCAAGTATAGGGTGCGATGCCTAAATCCGGTGCGAGAGCCACTCTGAGTGTGACGATTCAAGTCTGCTCCAGTGGGCCAAATAATCCCTGGAACAACCTTAATTTGCCGTCTCTCCTTGGAACAGAGTAGCCAATTTGGGAGTTCCTTCTACTTGGCCTCACCATCATCGGTTAGATCAACTCCACGATAGACTGAGAGAGTACTGAAGTACTCAAAAAGCTCAGGAAATAAATTGCGAAGTTGTGCCTCAATATCCTCAAAGGATCCACCAATGGGGAAGCTGATACCTGTATCCTCAGCTAGGACAGCAAGACAACGAAGTCTTAAGCCTTCGAGAACCGTAGAGCCAAGGGGAATTGATGGGTCTGGGAGTGCAAAGTGCGATCCAAGGGACCTCACAACACTTGAGCTTGGCCCAGTAGTTGAAGTTGAGGTTGCCTAATAGTGGCTTTAGTGTTCAACTAATATTAAAATAGGAGATAAAGACTTACATTTACGACGCCATCAGGCAGGAATACAACTGAAGCAACCTTCACAAAATCTGTTGACTATGATGATTGAACAATTAGTTCAAAGACCAAACAGCAAAATCACGCCTTATTCATACCTTGGTCTTTGCAACTTTTCCGCTTCCCTTCTCCTTTCCCTTCCCCTTTCCTTTCCCTTTTTCCTTCTCCTTCCCCTTCTCCTTTCCTGTCTCTAGCTCAACTGTCGCCTTGCCCTTCCCTTTACCCTTCACCCTTCCTCCTCCCTTTCCCTTTGCCATAACCCCGGAGCTCTTTCTGGATGATTGATCGCCCGAACGAAGTCCTTGATTGACTTCACGTTGCGCTGCAGCAAAATCACCAGAAGATTGGGATTTAATTGCATTACTAATAATTTGTTGAGCTATATAAATTAAAGCAATACCTGTTAGTGGACCATGAAGAGTGAAGAGTGATGATATCGACATACCTCGCTTGATAGCTTGCTTTTTAGTATCTCCCATTTTCTTGAGCTGGAGAATCTCATCTTCAGAGCTGCTCTCTTTGCCACCCTTCTCCTTCTCCTCCTCTTCCTCATCCTCATCCTCGTTTCCCTCATCCTCATCCTCTTCCTCATCTACCAGCTCCTCTTCCTCTTCACTGGTCCTGTCATCCTTTTCCTCCTCCTCCCTCTCTGGGACCTCAAACATAGCTGCGTCGCCATCACCATTAGTATCAGTGCGCCTAGACCTCTTACGAGGTGGTGAAGCATTCTGCCATCTGTACTGGCTAAGGGGAGGGGGGGTGATTTCAGAAGATGGCGATTCGGATCTTCTGCGTTTCTGTTTCTGAGCCATCTAATAAATGATCAAGAATCTTGGTAAGTAGAGTATCCAAGGCTAGGTAGTACGTCGACTTACTGTGGCAGGGAGAGATTTAAGAACGAAGAAAAGTAAATGAGTGACTAAGTGATCAAGTAAATGAGAGTAAGGAGAGGTTGAATCAAAGAGGGAGAATGTGGTGAGGAAAATCTTACACCTTGGGGGAACCTTTATATTATACTCATTTACATGTAATGGGCAAGTGGTCCTGTCGACTCTTCACATTATCTGACCATAATCTCATTGTGTTACCCTGAGGCTCACATCTCACCATTGTCTCAAGATACATTGATCTACGTGTCCTCAGCATTGTCCTATATGTGCTAACGTGTTCTTACAATGGGACAATGGGACAATGGGACAATGGGATACTGATGACGTCTTATGATTTGGTATGACCCTTATTTC
>JANIEX010000892.1:0-17547 GCA_027627405.1 Leucocoprinus birnbaumii
CAGGATGTAGGTTCAGACCAGAAAACGCCACCTACTCCTTCTCCTGGGTATTCTCGTCCAGATTCCAAGTAGGTTCTGACCGAATCAATCTTGAGCGTCGCTTTCCAGTTCGACACGATGCATGTCGGTCCCTGCTCGGTTTCAGCCAGTCATGTAGATGCGTTGATATTGGATGTTGGTATGGGCAGTCCGGAGAAACCAGGGAGATCCACATGGAACCCGCATAGAAGATGTAGGCCAAGGCGACAATGACGATGGTGGCTACACTGATCGGCACCAGCTTTTCTTGCCAAAGCAGAACCACGATGCCTCCGAAAAATAGGAAGAGAGCGGCATGTAGGAGCAACGGTAAACAGTTGATCACTGTCAAGACATGCCACGAGCGAAACTGGATGAATCGGTTCTGACGTTTCCGAGCTCGATCTCGGGGAGAACCTGATATCCCCCTCGTGTAGGCATACAGCCATTGCTTTGCTAGCATAGAGACCAGCGCTGCCGAGAGACTGCAAGCTAGGGCAGCAAACCAAAGCCCGTTCACCCATTCTATCTGTGAATCTGGAAGCCCTGCATCACCATTACTACTTTGTCGCAGAGGTGTCAGAGTCTGGATATTCGGAGCCATCTGTACGGCCGCCAGCTGGAGAGTGATGTTTTTCAGATCGCCCAGGAGCTGGTTGGTCTCATCAATGGGATCGGGGAGAATCATTTGATAGGTTTGGATGATGAATGTCGTCAGAACGGCAGAGAATAAACCTGTCTATTTCGTTCCATTAGAGCATTATTCTGAAGAACGGCGACTATCGTCCTTACAAATACTAAGAGCACGTCTATTTCGCGATGGGAGCCTTCGACCATTGATGCGTCCGCCTTGATAGCCTCTTGGTTGTATGTACTCCAGATGGGTAAATTCTCCAGCTCGTCCTCTTCAGGGTCTACCGCTGATTCTCCAAACTTGTCAAGTCCTAGGCACAACAGCTGTCAAACAAGCGTCCACCGCCAAAAGTCTCTGTACTTACCCTCATCCTTCGACTCCGGAGACGCGGGGGATTCACCTTGGTGCAGACTTGATCTCGCGATATCATCAGCTATCTTTGTAATGTCATTCAAATTTGAGGGTCGACGCATGAAATCGGATTCATACAACTTACCGCTACATCTTCCGCCATTACAGTCAATGACTTGGTGGACTGAAATAACGATAGCGGAGAGCTGCGTATTGGAAAGACCGAGTTACGAGGCTCGGAGGACATAATGTTCAGCGAACCCGTCTGTAGACCGCCCCCTTATTAAAGCATTTGACCTTATGGCCTCCATGTCTTTGTTCCAGGCTTGTCAAATATCCGAATAACCGCGAAGTTGCGAAACTCACAGCCTCAATAGGCTTTTCTGATCGATTCATTACTGACATGAGTAATTGTCCAGTTGAACCAAGCTATCGATTACCACGACCACCGACTAACAGCTACTCATCACTAATCCGCATCAGAGACGAATCGAATGTTTGAATGCAGAGTCGATGTGGCAACGCCTGGAAAGGACTGTTGAGGTAACACAAATTTAGAAGATTGCCAATGCACTGCGGAAAAGTTGTTGGAGCCTCTGCTGTTTAAGCCAGAAATAAACTCACTTTGGTGGGCTCGCAATTCCGTTGACCACGTGGAGCGGGCTTGAGGTGACGAAGAATGAGTACCGGCCAAGTGCTTTACATGTCCTTGCTAACTCCTCCAAGTCAAAGAGCTCTCCAATGGGCGTCTGAGGAACTAGCGTCTCAGTTGAGGTACAGAGATCAGCAGATCAATCATAGCAATGGCTCACACCCCAGAGGCTCAAAAGGTACTCGTGAAGGTCCCACTCTTGTATGCTGGGACGTCCTTCAAAGGATGGTGTATCGGCGGCTACGGCTGCAAAATGACGATTCCTGTTTGTGCCTCGGATCAGAAAACCACGAGGATTGGGATCACCGGGACTCATTCTCAATTTAGACGCACCAGAACCATTCTACTTCCTCGAACTCCTGACGAATCCCAGTGAGATACGGCGGATATGCCTTTAAGAGTACCTCAGTGCGCTCTTGTTCAGATGCATTCTCATACCAATCAACGTAGCCCATGCGTACAAACAAGATATCACCCGTTTCGAAGGTCAGGTTTTGGGCCTTTGCGCATGCCTCCAAATCCTCTGCCGTAACAAGATGTCTCTCCACAGCAGAATAGTGGATGCCTTTCTCTTTTGCGTATGAGTAATAGTCCAGAAGGACACCCCTGCCCACGATCTTGCCCTGGAATGCTGTGAAAAAGTCGACTTAAACGCGGCTGATCGTCAACGAATCTAAAAAGGAATATCTTACCATGAATTCCATTCCTCTGGGGCTTATCTGGTGACAGAGGCAGGCCGTCTCCTTGACTATCAACGATTTCACTTTCTGGAAGTCCGTTGTAGAAGAGGCCTCATAACAGCGTGTTAATGCCTTTCACTGTTGAGTACAATGATCGCAGTCTTACCTTCTCGAGTTCCAAAATGGCGGAAGCCGTCCCACTGGGAACCGCTCTGTGTGTTCGATCCAATCTCGTCATCAATTATGGGTTTTGGACCAGGCCATCTCTTAATCTTGTGCTCCAAGCCCTTGCGACCAAAGGAGGGCGGCGCCGGCTTATGCATAGCCCAGTTGAGACTACAGACTTTGCCGGTCTGAATCTCCGTCCGAGAAGCCTTGAGGATACGTTTTTCTGTCAACAAATTCAATGCCCCGAGCTCATCGGGCGTCTTAGAGCCAGAAACGTGCTCATAGAACCCCCAGATAGCCTCTGTCAACGAATCTCAGAATCTAAAAACAGATCTTGATGCAACCCCAACTCACTGTCAGGGTCACCTTTGCGGAATGGGAGTTCGCTGAAACCGGGAAACTTGATATTGTCGAAGGGGGATTCGGACATTGTTGTAGAAGAGGAACAAAGACGATTGCTCTTATGATATACTCGACGGAGCCCGGAGTGGGCCTCTCCAAGCCCTTCCCCACATCTGGGGCTTCCACTAAATCTGGAACATAATAAGTGGATGACCAAGTATCTATATNAGTCTATCTGCCTCTTNCGGTAGCGACGATATTATTTCTGCACTTCAGGTTCCACGCCTCCAAGCCTGACGTAGNNATCAGTTATCACAGGACCTCCATGGGAAAACCATCAAGTATTGACGTACCACCTATACACAACTCGTGAATCTCTGTCCCGACAGCGTGGATCATCTGATGCTCCTGTGTACGCGGAAAGACCTGCATCAGCAAGTACNAATTTAGCGCCAACTTCTCGCGCAGCNGCGATTGCCAACGTCATGTCTTTCTTCATCANTTGGACCTTAAACCCGCCTTCATAGCCATGGCTAGTGACAGCATCAGGACAGACTCCAGGCACAGGATTGACTGTGCTATTAACCCAACTGCNGCCTGAACTCGTCGCGAAACAGTCGCTTAAGGTTTTTGGATCCAATCCGAGTCGCATGCCGAGGTTCATTGCTTCTGAAGTTGCGAGTGCNATCATCCCAGAGAGATAATTGTTNCTGAGTTTAGCGGATAGNCCGAGGGATGGGCCACCCATAGCATGGAGAGACTTGCCCATGTAAGAGAATATTTGCCAGAGGAGCGGGCGAAGAGNAGAGTCTTTGGCTATTCCGACCATGAANGTCAANGTNGCGGCAGCTGCTCCTGGGGTTCCTCCAGAAACTGGTGCATCATGAAANGTTGGTGGNTTNGTTTGACTGGATGCCCGGACAGCTTTCCCAACNTTCAAGGACGTGGCGATATCAATTGTCGAGCTGCNGAAGTGTTGTTAATATAAGTAGCTGAATAGCTACGCGATNTACCGACCANTCGACAAAATGCTTCCCCGATGTGTCNCCGGCCGAAAGTAGACCTGTNGTCTCATCCAGATAAACAGCTCGAACATGAGCACCTAGTCGAAGAAATGACGAGATTGANATATCGATCTGACAACGAGCAGTTAACNTACCTTCNGGCACGATCGTAATGATGAAGTCCTNTTCANGGCAAGGTTTAACACCAAGNNCGACATGTAGAGAAGTGGAAGCTCACGCTCTGCTCTGCCACCTCGCGTGAACTCTTGCCAATCCGCACTTGGGCTCCTCGTACACCCCTTTCCGCGTCNANCTGTTCCTCTTCTGCCGAAAACCTGGCCATCGACGCCGCGTCGATATCATAAATCCACAGCGTGCTCGTCTCTGNAAGCTTTCTACGCAANCTCCCCGCCATCGGATATCCCATTGCACCAAGNCCAACCCAGCCAAACCTCGTCGGAAGAGTAACAGTTGCCATCNTCGATGCTGCTCAGAGAAACCAATTCGGAGATCCAGAAAGANATCGGTCTTCATTATCAAGGTTCGATTCGGTCACTTATGAGCTCAGATAATTGTGTCGGTCGCGTGTTCTCGAGGCGCTTCGTGCGAAACGGNATCCAGTTAAGAGACATCAGAACCACGAANTACAGTGGGTCGTTCGGAATTTCACANGGGTCAATAGTAATAGCGAGTAAGACTAAGTACACCTATTGCATCGATCATATAGTTAGAACAGAGGTTCGCCGGAATGAGATATCAAAAGGAATGANCAGNAATGACATTAGCCGTCGGCTGGAGGTTCCCGAAGTAGCCACATCAANATCATAATTAGCCGGAAGGCGGGAAGACGGAAGGTGAGATAACGGAANGCTGGAAATTGCGGTGTTCAGTGGGTTCANTTGNGGTGGTATGACCTTGCATATAATGGGACGCGTGAATTGNTTGGAAATTGAGCGAATCGAGAACAAAAGTTAGCCCCNTACTCCATGCTTCAGANCCAGTCTGGTTCTGACTCTCATCCAGCATGTCGCGAGCGCAGCCCAACCCTGATGCCCACCGCGANTTATACGAGGCGGGTGACAAAATGAGGAGGAAGGTTATGGTGAGTTAGATGGATTCNACNTCNGTGAGGCTTTTTTGATAAGGNATGTNATGGCAGGGCGATGATTATGTGAACNGTAACATGAAATCCGTGAGTCGCCCTTTGGTTNGAGAACAAGTTCTNCCTTTCAACAATGCAAAAACATGCAGGACACCTCGGATTTCATGGCATCTATGCAACAGGTTAGGCTGACTGGCTCCGACCACCCAACGGNATGAACTAANGGTGAAATAGCTCACGACTGAAGCTGCCTGGGGAACAATCTGGACTAGGCCAGGCCTGGAACTGAAGCAGCGTAGCCTGATTGTAATTGCTCTACTCACTGCACAGGGGAAAGAAGCAGAGGTCGGTCATTTTACTCCANTACATATCGTCTTGAACNGCTCTGACGANTCANNTAGTTAACAGGCCATTTAAGGTTCAGTACAAGGCATATGCATAAACCATGGATGAATGTTTCACTCACGAGANAAANCACAGGGGAGCNGCTAACAATGGTTGCACGGAGCTCGAGATCCAGGAAACAATGCTTCAAGCTGCCGTGTATTGCGGTATTCCGACTGGGGTTTCCATGTTCCGCGTCGCCGATCGTGTCATTAAGCAGTTGAAGGAGGAGGGGTTCTTCAAATCATGAGCCCGGAAAGATATTATGTTGGANTACGAATATATATTCACTGAANTTGAATTGNTGTCCAATGCTNGNGCTCNGCACCGAGCACTTGAATATGGGAGGAAAATAATGGGACGAATGTGTGCTCTTNGAAACTAAGATGCCGGTGATANCATCACCNCCGNTGGNGTCCCACTACATNATTGATNNNAGACCCCGAGAATCAGNTGTGCTATTTCCCNGAGACTTATCTAGCACTNGCCGCTCTCCTCACTCCTATCGAGCTGGGCTCTGTTATGAGTGCCACATATATCTCAGAATCTAGCTTNCTGATANTAATTATGNCTTTCAAATTCCCAGNAAAATACAGTAAACAGAAGACTCGAAGAAACAGTCCAAACCCAGCAATCNAAACCGAAGCATAGGCAAAAGGGTAAACNGATAGCACAAGGTGGGNGAACCAAAACTAATCGCGACGCTTATCGGATTTAGTCCCTGAAAGAGTGTTGAGTTCAGTGGCGAGGCGGTCATACTCCTTGTAATTTTGAGAAGCTTGCTTTTTAAGAGTTTCTGTGAGGNGGTTAGCCTNGGTCCGANCTGAGGGAAANAAATTACTGACCATAATCTCTGTCTTTCATAGCAAGCCTCTCCTTCAGCTCTGCAATTTCCTTCTGAGCTCCTGATGGTGCGGTAACGCCCTTCTGCAGAGGCGTCAGACATATTCTCNACCGATATCATAATCCTGGGTGTACGNACTTGTTGTTTCAGCTTGGCGTATTCCTCTTGNGTGTGAATGAGCTCAAGGATAATTTTGAAAGTNCGAGTGAGAACAAGGGAAAGGAAGAGACAGAATCCGGTNAGATAGACGTTGCGCTGGGCGCTTTAGNTGAAGTTAGAGCTTGTAAGAATTANTGNTAAAACACTACTCACTANAACTTNCTTGCGTGTATATTTGCCTCAGCCCGCACGTCTGGCATGCCGGCCTTACCAGACTTAATCATGTCGGTCTCNGCCGTGATCCTNAACATGCGCTGNAGTGCGTCTGCGAACAAGACAGCAACGAATCTAGGGGGNAANNGTGAGTGGTGACGAGGGNAGATACTCAAAANACCTCACATGAATGAGATTTTNAGGCCATAGGCAACTTTTGCAATGATAGTCGAGGTGGAGAGGAAAGAGAAGACGCGNTTGCGGATATTGAATGGNAGAGGAGCGACAAGACCGCAGAATGTCACCATCTATNAAATAGNCTTNAGTATCAATAGAGCACAGATTGTCCTTGAACATTGAACANACCTCNGCAGCGAGGAGAAGGAAGGTTAGAGAATANCTGATCNAATAGTTGCATAAGTAGANNTCCTGNGNGGTCTATCAGGANCACGTACTAGATAGTCATGTTGNGCAGATTCAAGGANAGGCNAAGGAAAGGCTGATATTGGGGNAGGTGAGAGGAGGGGAATCAGGNTTTAAACACTTGTTTGTGTGCCTCGACACTCCTGTCTGACGTCATGCGACACGTACTTACACGTGATGGCGGNGCTGCGCTCGCCGTGATGGCTGCTGTGTGAATGTGCTCAAGGTTATGCAGCAAGCTTACATTCNANCGATAACGAGNACCTTATTGATTGTATGGTTTTGTAGNTTGGGAACTCGTGCCTATAATATATCGGTCCAGCTTCTGGTCTGAATCNNACCTCGTGTGAGCAGGTACATAGTACTACCTTGAATGGCACTAAGTATTTGGGCACTATCCGGAGGTTCTTACCCTTGGTTGTGGCNGTCTAGATGTCATTCCAGAACAGCATTAATTCCTCGTATTTTGTGGANACNCACGTATTAGGACGAGTCATGATGCATAATCAGTGCTCGACCCAGTCCTTGTTGTGACCCNGGACGGCACCGCGAANCGCGTTTGATGGCTAGCATGTGACTCATGACCGTGCAGAAGCGCGTCCCGTTTATATTCTAAAGCACTCTTCCTTTCACCACCACGGCTTTCCCCCCGAGGCAGCTGAATACTTTTCTGTACATAAATTCATGCGAATAACATACTCTCAACATGCTACTCCCGCTCTCCAACATGCGTACGACACATGGCCTCGGTTTCGACACAATAGCCCGGTAGACTTTTACCCCTTGCTCAAACTACAAGGTCTCTTCAACCAAATTTTGCGCAAAGCTTCGTCCAATGATCAAGATATCGGAGAATTAAGGAAGGGAAAGAAGAGAGCCGGGTCTCCGCTTCCCCTGGATCATGTTCCAAAGAAACAAAAGAACACACTTAACGGCGAAACCTCAAGTAACGGCTTGAAGGCCCATTCTTCCTTTTCTCTCGACTTAGAGCATCCCTTCTTCAAAGATCGGGTCGAGGGATTACCCGTTTGGCAGCATACTTTTATATTCCGCTATACTAGTGGCACAGATGAACCAGCCTTAGCAGAACTGTCGCAATTGTTGAGTTCGCTGCGCGACTCTTTTGCTGAGGCTACGACCGTTGACATAGGTCAATGTCGGATACGGGATCTTGGGGGTCACTTAGTTGCTGTCTGGGGTAAAGGAGTGCCCCAACCTTTTGGCGAGTGGCTTCTCCTGCCGGCGTTGAAGTATGAGGAGGACTATTTTGCAGTTCTTAGGAGCTGTTACGAACTGCAGCTGATCGAGAAGGCTGACATTAAGGCTGACATGAAAATCAACCTGTTTCCAGAGGGTTCCAACGACACAGACCAGTTGCCCTTCGAGGTCCAACTCGACATCTCAGTATGCATGGTCCATCCCTCGGACTTCAACCTCTTGGACCGTCGACTTCCAAAGAAACAAATTAATGTTATTCGAGAACATCAACAAAGACTTTGTCACTTTCTCTATGGTCGAAGATTAGACCAGGATATGATTGATATACCCCACAGCATTGATATACCCTATTTTTACTCCATCCTCACATCCGCACCTCAAGCACCATCCCAACTTGCTGATGCTGCCATGCAACCCGACGCCCTCCTTCCCAATCTCCTTCCATTCCAACGCCGAAGTGTAGCCTGGCTTCTCTCACGTGAAGGAAAAGAAGTCACTGCTGACGGGAAAATCATCGCTAAAACCGACGACCCCGATTATTCATTTTGGGATACAGTTCAAGAAGGTAACGATACATTCGCCTACAATCGACTTGCAAGAATGGTTTCCACTGAAAATGAGAAGGGTGATGAGAGACGAGCGTATGGTGGTATACTCGCAGAGGAGCCTGGTCTTGGGAAAACATTGGAGACGTTGGCGCTCATCCTTCTCAATCCTGCGCCGGAAGATCGTACTCCAGCAATGATCCGCTGGGACCCAGAATCTAGACTGGATGTCAAGGCAGTCAAGGTATGCGTAGTTGTCGTGACTTTCCTTTCACCCACTAACCCAGCCTATCAGACTACACTTATCGTTACTCCAACCTCGCTTGCAGGCCAGTGGGTTGACGAAATTACCGCCCATGCACCCTCGTTGAAGGTGCTCGTGTACGAAGGCTGGTCAAAGGTTGCAGTTCCGATCATAAACACTCCCGAAGAGAAAGAGCGCGTCCGAAAACTTCTGAAAGAAGAGAAAGAGAAGAAAGAGAAGAATCAAGCGCGAAGAAAAATAAGAAGGGAAGGGCGTCCTCCACAAAAGTACGCTCCAAGAAAGGCAAAGGCAAAGCGAAAGCCCAAGACGACGATGATTTCACAGAGGACACAGAATCAACGGACATGGTGATAGATAGGATCGAGGAGGATGAAGAAGATGTCTTGGACTGGTGCCAGTATGTGCAAGAATTTGATATTGTCGTTACGACGTACATGGCTCTAAGATCCGACTTCAACGTTGCCCGCGCGGCTATCAAGCGCCCGAGACGCGAAGATGTATCGTATGCTAATGTTGTGCGACCGAGGAGCCCGTTGGTTATGGTTGAATGGATGAGAGTTGTAATGGACGAGGTGCAGATGGTTGGAGGCGGAAAGACAGAGTGCATCCGATCTGCTCGTCTGGGTGTTATGTGACTGACGCAGTGGTCTAGGGACATGGTTTCTCTGATACCACGACTGGCTTCCTTTGCTGTTTCTGGAACTCCTGCTCGTTCACAGGTGTCGGATCTGAATCATGTACTCAAGTGGGTGACTCTTTCTTTTTTTTTTCTGACTGTTTGTAGTCTTACTAGACGCCAAGGTTCTTGCGCGTCGACGACGCGGTTGGAGGGCCACGACTTTGGAACGAGCTTCTCCAGCCATATAATGCGAACGAATTTGCGGCATTCTTCCAGAAATACGCAATAAGGTTCATTGTTCATTTCAGGTAATGATGTAGAATGGGCTAACTTGGGTCAATAGGACAATGAAGGCCGACGTGAAAGCCGAGCTCACTATTCCACAACAAACACGCTACGTCGTTGGCATAGAAATAGGGCCCATTGAGCGAGAGGTACACCATCAGTTTTCTTGCTTAGACGGTAATCACTAAAGCGTCGCAGGTCTATGACCAAATGCTCCAAAATATGCTGAACGAATTGGGCTTGGATGCTCATGGCGTCGCTGCTTCAGCTGGATGGCAAGTTGATGCGACTTACCTTCGCAGTTCGCTACGACGCCTTCGTGCCTTGTGTACTCATCCTCAGGTATGTTCAAGGGGGGCGGCTTGTTTTTGGGCGATCAAATTGACCGCGGATTCTGTAGGTGGGACAGCTGCAGCGACAAGGCGACAAACCGATCAAGCCAGGAGCGGTGAAGAGTATGGAAGAAGTCTTGGAAGACCTAAAGGACAAGAACTGGAGGTCGACATTAGATGATGCCAAACTAAAGGTAAGATACACATGTTCCTTCAATGAGACATTCTTGTTTCCTCAGCCCACCTTGGTAGATCCATGGTCTTTGCGTCCTGGCTCAGTATCAGCAGCAAACACAAGATCCCAACCGTTATCACAAGGCTCTACAAACACTCCAGGATGCTGAACGTGACGTCAATAATGTTTTGGAGGAGCTTCAAAATGCGATTCGCCAACACCAGGACAAAGCGAAAGTATTGGACATGCCTCAGGAGGAGCAGGATGGACAAGCGACCCAGGAGAGCGGACTCACCACGAACGATAAAGGCAAAGGACGCGAAGTCTCACCTAATGATGATGAACTTCCAAAAAAATGCCGCAGGGGAAGAATACGCCAACAAACGTCGGGCATTGCAACAACGTTTGAGAGAGTTTAGACTCGTGTTGCATCGTGTCAAGTTCTTGCTAGGAGATGTATACCACGTTTTGGGTGGTCAGCACTCGTTCTCGGAGACCCAGTCATATGGTGCTGCAGAAGAGATTAGAAGAGATCTTTTGAAAGGTTTGTCGGATGAGTACTGGATTCATTCGAACTCACTAACACTCGTTTCCATTCGCAATTCACTGTGTACAATCTTTTTACTTCCAATACCGCTCATTGTTGTTGTTCAATTTCCAGCTGTACCTATATCTATATCCTTACGCTTACCTTACTCTCTTAAAGGCGCTACTTACATTTCTTCGTATACGTCAATCTTCACAATACCTTATTTATTGCTACTCTCTTATACCGAGTTCTGTATCACTATTATCTACTTTGGCATTATTCAATCATTGTTGTCGTGATTTGGGGGCAATACATTTATTCTATGTTTGTTTTGGGAAAGCTGCGGTTTGATTTGATGAATGGGAGTGGGCGAGGCTTCTCAGGGTTGGTTGAATTTCCCGCTCGGCAAGATTCATGAAACGAACTATACATCATGTATGCTCCATTCTCTTTTGTTTGAACCTCCACTACTCGACCCGAATCTCTAGAGCAGGCCCAACTAGAGTAACACCATTAAAGGGATTAAGGACACGCCATGTATGTACTCTTTCTATTCCAGACCATCTCTGGATATATATGGGACCCAACATTTCAATACACGAATTTCACTGCGGACACACCCGATCGTATCGAATGAAGGAAGACATATTATTTGTTCCACGACCGTTGTTATCTCGAGCTGGGTCACCATTCGGTTGTATCTCCAAGTCTCTCGAACCTACACACTTTCGTGAAAGCTCTTACTTGGAGCGGCAGAAGGGACAAAGTCTACGTTGGTTCGTGTGAAGTAGCCACTGGTGGAATCCTAATCCTACAGTAGTCCTGGTTCCTGTGGTTAGAATTGCTCAAGAATCGGGCTCGCGAGGCGGAATCGTAGATAGTAAGCGTGAGTGCAGCGTCAAAAGCCATCTGCTGTAAATAAAGCAGAGTGGTTTGGCGAAATTGAATTTCGTGATCGTAAGTAGAAATGGTAAGCCGTTAAGATACACCGTACTTGGTGAATGTGATTAAGGAGCCTTCTATATAACAACGAGCAACCTTCCGGGAAGCTTGCTTCCGTACTGGTCTCCGTCTCAGTAGCGACGGAGATTCAATGCCAGAGGGTGTAGTAATTACACAGTACTCAAACTGTCAGTATCGCTGATGGATTTAGAGGGATAACATAATCCACGTGGAGCCTGTTCATGATTTAAACCATATCAGAACTCAGACTGCCTCTTGTCGTTGCTTTGCCCAGCCGGAGTTCCGAGCCCCTACGTACTACAGTCCACTGCTGCACCCCCCGTGATTTCCTGGAGTAATTTTCCTGCCTTCTTGATCCTAATACGCTAACGTACGTTCTAGAGTTTAGTAACCCAGTACAAGCTACATATAAAAAGGCCAGGGATGAAACCAAATGATGTCTACGTTTCAGCCAAAAACCATGCCTGTTCACCAACTAGGCTAGTAACCTCGTCGCACTCCTGCATCTCAATGGAGGGTGCCCCATTCGGTTCTAGAGCCAAAGTAGTACACGATACCTAAGCATTAAAACGATTTTGAAAAACATACCGTCCTCATCAGTTGAATGGCTAAGGTTATATGAGACCCGACACTGTCGAAGATCATTTTTCTATACCTCCTTGGGTCCCAGCACTTGGAGTTCTATATCTGAATCTCCCCAACTATGTATGGCAAAAAGCTCGGTAGCGGCATACCGGGCTGCCAAAGAGATCACAGACAAAAGTTTCATTTGCATCTTGCGGAATAGTAGAAGATTGAGGGTAACTGGTGGTCGACTTGGAGGATATGAAGCAAGTGAATCTTTTATACAGTTTCGTCCTTGAAACTTTAGAATCGACTCTGTGACTACCCTAGTAAGCTGGGATCGAATCCAACCTGGTTGAGAACTGTAAAGGACGATCGACAGAGCTTTCCGGTTAGTTGGCCGACGTGAGAAGCGCCTGTCGCGGCAGACGACAACCAGAATCTTGTAAGCTGTCGGGCAGAAGTCCGCTTAGGTCTCTCATTCAATAGTCTCTGATACATCCTATTGAACCTCATACCCGTGTTACCGATTTGTGTTAATCACACTGTCGATGACATTAATATGAGCTACGTTCAAGCCCGAGTTTGGCCTTTTAACCTAGTATATAATAAATCCGAAGGCTTGATATTTGTATCAGAAAAGTATCTGAAAGGAAAAGTCTAGATAGGAGTCATGATCCATAAGGGGCTTCCTAATGACCAATGGTTCAGGTTCATCCTCCTCGCCTCCCGGGTGGCGATAGTCTGCTCCGGTGTATTCGATGCCACCCTTTCCGTCAAACTATACCGATCAGTCGGCCTATTGTTAGTGAAACACAAGTCGTGCAAACTACTGGGCGGGAATTTGTCTGGGACAATTATTGTAGTAGATACCGATTCAACCATAAGCGCCTTATTCGTCCTCGTTTCTGCCGTTGTTTCTGATTCTTGGTAAAGAACGCGATGGATGGTGACATTTAAACGCGTTAAGATCAAACTCGAACTTGACTCCGCACCCTGGTACTATGCATAGGATATGAAGGGCTGATGCTTGCATCATCGAAGGCTAGTACAAGTGCCAAATAAAAATGACAACTCATGACATCGATTGATCTTTCTACTCGCTTACCACGGGGTTTGAATATGTGAATATGTTTCGCTGTACTCGGTGACAGCACTCCCCATTAACTTTTCGAGGACCAGCAAATGTGGCTGCGATACTGACTTGAAAGACAATCGGGAGTGAGTTTATTCTTACAAACCCAAACAGGTTCCCGGAACACATGCTTGTCTGCAAGAACATGACGTCCAGGGACTACCATATTGGACCCGCGTTTTAGAGTTTAAATCACGTACACGGAGAAAATCGCCGCCCGATTTCGTATTATATGGTATACATATCATGGCAGAATATTCTGAGAAACATACATCTAGTCTGAAACTTATCCAGGATCCGTGTTTGAGGTAGCAGGGTAGAACTTTGGAATAATATTTTACCAAGCAATGAGGTGGCGAACGCCATACCACTACTCTCAACAGTGTCATAGAGCGATTGCAGTGACAGCGAATGTAGAAACTCGCCTTTGATGATCGAGACATACCAAATGCTTGAAAGAGCGCAGAAACTCGTAAACACAGAAACGACTTTCTGAAAAATACATGCATATGGGCTAGATTATTATATATATGTCCCCATATTGTCACCTCAGTTGAGGCAACAAACCTCGGAGCGTTGTAACAAGAGTTTTAGTACACATATGGCCGCGTTGTTGTTGAAAGACTGAGGCAGCGAGAAGAATACTTCAAACCTAGGGTAATCGCATTCAGTGATGGATCACTTAGTTTTAGTTGTCAGTGGACCTCTTGAGCGGCTGCCGGGGTTTGATACTTTGATTACTTGTTTAAATCTCTGCAATGTGCTTCGTTTACTTACAGCGTTAGCTATACAATCACTTACAGGTGAATCACGTGTCTCACCCTCGCAAGAAATGCCACGCTAATTGCCTTTGCGTCTCGTTTTGGCTTCCTCCCTCTCCTTTGCGTCAACTAACCACTCTGTCGGAAATGAACACTTCATATATTCCCGTCTCCTTTATAAGCTTCTCATAAACCACAAATCGAGCGCTTACTGTTATTCTGCTTGACTTCGCCATTCTTCGTTGTCTCACAGACCCGGGTTTTCCCTCGCCTAACAGGTCGCCCGAGCCTCCCGAATTCAGTACCAGTACTCGTGCCCGCCGAATCATCCGAATGCCGTTCCACGTGGATCGCAGCTACTCATGGGCTCACTTCCGGCTCTCATGGAATCAGGAGCTTCAGATTTACATGTTTCCAGTTCGGATAAAAACCGTGAAAACAAGAAGCGGAATGATGACACAAGAATATTTCTAGGCGCATGGCATAGCTTGGCAAGAAATAACCGAGTACCTCAATTCTGTCCTGTACGAGGCGATCCACGAGGCTCTCGAAATATTCTGAGACTCACTCATAACTCATTTTTGGTCAATTTTACACTTATTCACGTCAGACCATAGGGATGGTCATCCACGAGACTTAACTCTCCATATGTTGCATGTTGAGTCGGCGAGCGATTTCGTTTGTAGACTGGTCTATTTCGTGGTCCATGGGAATAGCGAAGGTCAGGAGAGTCGAAATACCTTGAGGCTAACTAGTCACTTGTTATACTCTGACGTGTGGATCGCGAGGCATAGGGTCGTTTAGGGTATGTCAATTGACAAACGAGGGAGTACCGGACAGGTGTATCGGTCCATTGAAGGCATTTTTTTCTGCGCAAAAATTGCAAGTCTGAATCCGTAGCCCATTCTGTAGGTGTGTCAAACGAGGAATATCCGGCCTTATCCACCGTTCGTTCCTTACCATTTCCCCATACGCCAACGCAAGAATCTCTCCCGATTTCCTTCTCGGTCTCGTGAAGTAGTCATCTGGATAGGGTGCCCTCAAGCGGCTAGGATCATGGGAGGAGCTCGCCAACGTTGCACGAGTATAAAGAGGCTTGGGAGATACTAAGTTACCCAGCACATTCGCACTGCGATCAGAATGACTCGTTTTAGCTCGTTCACTCTGCTTTTCTTCGCTTCTGTAGCTACTTCACAGCAGATATGGGATATTGTTCGTCTTTCCTTCTTCCTTCCCTAAATTTTGTGTGTGGAATAGAGACACTGACCCTTTCTACAGTGGCAGACTACTTGGGACCGGGGCCATCTCTTTAGCTCCGTTGGGCCGAACTCGGCTGGGACAAACCCTATCAACTTCGGTTCTCCTGGGGCTATAGGCGATGCAGATATCGTGGTCAACGATGGTTCCGTTTTTCAGCCCATGGCTGGTTTCGGAGGAACTCTCAGTACGCATGATTGCTGGATCAGGGAATTCTTGCTTACGCTGCTCAAAGCTGATTCGTCTGCGCTTACATTGAATAATCTCAAGGTGTCTATCTATGCATGTACCGTCTATGTGGGGCTCTGAAGCTCAAGTCCGTATAGGGTCGCAATCCATCCAATTACCAGAACGTATTAAATGCGATGTTCAGCCCAACAGACGGAGGTAATGGCGCTGGACTCAATTATATACGCGTTCCAATCGGCGCCTCCGATTTCTCTGCTAATGGTAAGGAGCTTTCTACTCATATCATTCCCATTACTCATTTAGGTGTAGTATACAGTCTTGACGATACGAACGGTGATACTAGCTTCAGCAGCTTTAGCATCAAGCGCTCGCCCTCCTACCTTTTCAGTGTCATTAAAGATATTATGGCTGTCAACCGATACATCAAAGTACATATCGTGCCTTGGTCCCCAGTATGTATGCATTTTAGGGTATCTCTGCATCCATCTTTCACGTCTTCATAGCCAGCGTGGATGAAGACAGGCGGAACAATGAACGGAGGCTCATTGAGATCCGACCTCGTCAGCGCATGTAGGTCTCCAGTTCGGCCATGTGCACTCCCCGCCCTCACTCTTCTTAGATCCGACCTACCTTTAAAGGCGGTTCAAGGTTTCCAAAGCCAAGGAATACCTGTTTACGCCATCAGCATCCAAGTATGTTGAACTGGCAAGATTGTAAAGAAAGCATCTGACTTCATTTACGACCAGAATGAACCTCAAAACAGTAATCCTACATACCCAACCTGTATCATGACTCCTCAGATGGAAGGTCAAATCGGTGCATCGCTCCGTACCCTCCTAAATAACAATGGCCTTTCAAACGTGAAGGTTGTTGGTTACGAGGTAAGCCCCCTCCGTGTTGTGTCCATTTCCAACACTTAACACGTGTAAAGCATAATTGGGACACAGCCGGTCAATATCCGGTTCAGTTGGTAAGCCGTCTCCTATGTGTCTTAATATATCAGAGTTGCCGGAGAGACGTTGATTCAAACAACGTGGATTTGTAGATGCAAGCTGATGGGAATTCCTTTGCTGGAGTTGCCTTCCATTGTTATGCGGGGTCATACACAAATCAGGCTTCCTTCACAAACGCCTTTCCGAATAAGGTATACCTGACCGATTACTTCTTGTGAAGATCGGCGCTCTGAAACATTCGCGTAGGAAGTCTATTTCACCGAATGTAGCGGAACGTATGGTTCCGACTGGTGGGGGGATATCAAAGTAAGCCACTTCCTCAAAACTAGTCTGACTGACCTCACTTATTTCCATAGTGGTATCTTGACAACCTGTGAGACCTTTACTCGTATAACCTCCTTTTTTCGTTCAAACATCCTTCTCCAGCTGGGTTGGCAGCGTCTCCCAAGGCTCTCGCAGCGTAAGTTCTTTTACTCCTCAGCCGACAGCATTGACCGAACCCTGCCTCAAGGGTTTAATGTGGAACATTGCTTTGGATGGTAGCGGCAATCCTAAACTTCCTGGCACCAACAGCTGTGGCGGCCCTGGATGTCGACCACTCGTTACTATTAATTCTGATGGAAGCTTCTCATTGAATCAAGAATGTGCGTTTTGTTATTCTCCCTCGCTTCATCACCCTGAGTCGTCTTGACATTCAATGCTGTGCTAGTTATGCCATGGCACAGGCCTCGAAGGCTGTGATTCCCAAAGACAACGGAGGACCTTTCGGTCAGCGTATAGGGGGTTAGCGTCGGCGGCTCACTCTCGTGGGCTCTTCGAGTCTCGGCCTTCGTTACGGGAAGA
>JANIEX010000893.1:0-17511 GCA_027627405.1 Leucocoprinus birnbaumii
TAGTCATAAGTTATACACCCCAACCGCCGCTGCTAAGTCTCGATGTTATACTATAGCTGTAGCTACTCTGATCTGGCTGTCTTGAGAGAGCTCGTGAGATGACTTCGCGATTGAAATTGTGTCTTTCTATAGTGTGAGATCTTCGACATGAAGTACTCGAGAGTGGATGATTAAGTGCGACATTGTATTATTTCGCATGAATACATGGCCAAAAGGTTTTGTGCCGTCACACCGCATGACGCCCTCAATAAAACCGTGGGGTGCACCGGTCTTAGCCCCTTTGTCGTCGTTGTCGTCATTGTCTTCCCAGTCAGAGCTGCCATCATTGTCTTCGATTGGCTGTGCCCCATGCTTGTGAGCAGTGCCGTTTGGGGCAACAGTTGGCTGAGACAGAGCAGACTCCTGTATGGTAGGCAGTACATTGCTATGCGGAGCTGCAGTGTGGGAGTCATCTATGCCCTATCAAAACTTCGATTCAAAATTCAGTACTTTGAGAGAATAGGTGTAACGTACCTCACCAGAAGCTCATGAGGAGCTGTCCACTCGGGTGCCATCTGCCTGAAGCCCACATAGATGGGGATTGATATTATCGTCCTGACAGGAGTCACTGAGTGCCAAATGAGGCATGATAGAAAAATAAAGCTTACGTCGGTCACCATTGCATCTCCAGCTGGACTGGTGGGGGAGGCCTCAGCTGGCACTAGAACTGGATCAAGGGAACGAGGCCTCCCTTGAGGCACACAACCATGTTGCCTCGGCAGCGTTTTTTTTACAACTCTGATATGCTGATTGGTTACTCTTTGCTCAGCGAGCCGCAGGATGACTTGGGACCTCACCTTTTTGCCATGAGTAGGACAATCCTTGAGCAGCGGATTGTCCAGGCATTTGCAGCATCTGTACAGTTTTCGCACAACCGGAGGACTTGCAACATTTTGTTGTGAGTGAGTGCTGCGTTTTGAAGGGGAAGGGGGCATTGGTGTTCAGGTGGTGGTTAGCTACCAACTGGTTGAGATATGCCATGTGCATGTTTACGGAAACTGACCATCAATTGACACAAACTGGCCATCTCCCAGTTGACACGGACTGACCACCTCGGTCACAACAATCTGACAGCTAACCATGAGCAAACCAGGACACAGACTTCTCAAAAACCTGGCTGGCGACAGTGGCTCGCTGCAGAAATACCCTCGACTGCCTCCCCCCTGGGACTTGGAGACACCAGCCTCAATTTATTCGAACAAGAAAAGAGATCTTGTCAAAATAACCAGTCCAACAAAAAGGACGAGAGCCAGTGATGTCAAACTGCACATGAAGCACAAGAAGCCTGACAATCAGACAAACGCCTGTCCAGAAAAGGATGCTACAGAGAGAAGAATAGCAGACCAGTAAGTGCTTTGTTCTGGGGTGGGGGGATACCAATGAATCATTCTACCTGAAGAGACACATACTCAAGCTGTAGCAGCCCAATTGGCTTTGAAGTAGCTCTACGAGAAGTCGACTTCAAGCTCAGTGCACCCGAGGAGATGCTGGTGTTGCAATCCTCACAGTCTCCAAGCGTTCATCCATGGAGTTTTGCAGAATATCTGGATGCAGTCAATGGCAGATGTGCGGGGTACAATCAAATCGCGAGGGGTTTATGCGTGGTACAAGGGTGGGATCTGAAACAATCTCAAACAACAGTGCGTGACTTTGATAATGTCAATGGGCACTTCTATTTCTCATGACTGTCTTGTAGTCGCACTGGTACCACCTGCAGTTCATTGATGTCAATGGACTGCTCAAAATTGCATGCCAATGCCCTATTGACGATTGCTTCCACAAATGTTACTTACGAGAATATCACAATGAGAAGTTTGCTTCCATGGAGATGAAATATTCTTCAGGTACATGTTTGCAGATGTTTGTTGTGTTGTCATTGATGTAAATACAGAAGCGCCTCTGGCACTGTTCTACTGTGAAAGAATAGTCGGCGATATGCACAAGAGCATTTTTTCAGTAACAACAAATTCGTCGAGCACACCAATGAACCGCGCCTTGGTTGTCTACGAAGGCCTTGACACAGGTGAAGGAAGATGGACGTGCTCGAAGGACTCCAGAGAGCAGATAAGAAGAAGCGGCTTCTGTACTCACATTAAGTTGTCGAGAAGCGAGCTTGCTTGTCATTTTGGGATAGAACTTGAAGACCTGAATGATGGGCCAATACAAGCAGGTGAGAGATTATTGTGCTTTGTCAGTTGTGCCAAATGCTGAGCAACCTCAACGTATAGAAGAAGGGGAATCAGTCGCCCGGAAAATAGACAAGGAGTGGGCCGTTTCCTACCTACCACTCCTCCCTCCCATCTGGGCTGAACTTCTGACCGACTCCATGTTATATCCTCGAGCGCGATCAATCAGAGAATTGGATAAAGACTATATATTCAGGCTTACACCTACCTCGACTTGTTCTTGTGGAGGAACTGATAGATCATACTTTGACCACTTAAGGCCCATAATCATGGGAGACATGACTTTATACATGCTCGTCGGTTCATTCAGCTGCTGCATCGAGCTTCAGATGTGTCTGAAATGTCCATCATCACGGACAAAGCACATTGGCCCCAATCTGCGGGAGCTGGGCGTGTTCAACTACAACAACTCAAGATTGCTCACTCACGAGCTACTCGATGACTATACAAACGTCTTCAGCTTGTCCAAAACGCCATTTGATGCATGGTGTGAGATTGTCATGAATCGCTACTCTAATATGCCTGGAAATACCTTCATGTCCAAGGATTCCTTCAGAGCCTGTTGGTTTGCTTACGCGTGGCTACAGAGTCTCGAAGGGGACTTTCAGTGTCCCGATTATGGCTCACATCCCAAAACCGTGGTCTGGGATGGTGTGTCACTCTCCTTCGGCCTCTGTAAACTTTCCGGTTCCCTTGAACCCCCTACAAAGACCTCGTCTTCTTTGCCCGTGTGCCCTAATGTCAGATACTTGCCTAAACAGCAGTTGATCCCAGAGTCCACTCTACGGAGACTGCTGCAGAAGGTTTTGGCAATGGAGCCTCTCAGCAAGATTGCCAACAACACGTCTACAACCTCCTCCCCACAAAAATCAAATTCTCATCTAAAACAGTTGCAGCATGTGGTTAATGTTGTCTCAGACCATATGGATAACGTTGTGTTGGTCACGGAGCACTTGAAGCAGCATAATGAGACTTTGGGAGACTTGTTCCAGCGTTATTGGGGAATTGCAGCCTATCTTAATGGTTCCAAGGTACCAAAGGTGGTTGTGAGTTTCATAAAACAGGTGCGGTTGTGTCTCCGTCTGGCATTAATGGCTGTTCATCTGATAATAGATTGTGGCTGAAGAATCGGTGCTGCAGATGATCAACTGAGAAGGTCTCTGAGCACTGGATATTTTTTTGAAATCTCCAAAGCCGGCAACAGCCTCAGGTCTAATTGTTATCCCTCACCTTTACCTGCTTCTCGAGTGGGGATACGAGCGCAAAGCAGGCTATCAACCATCCTTAATTTCGATGGCAACCTGGATCCGTGATCGAGCCTGGCATATGTTAGATACCCTTCTTGAAAACTCTATGGCACCTGCATCGCTTGAGGTTACGGAATCTATCAACAACAATTGGGAGGTGGTGAGTTCAAGTCATGCGCATCAAGTGACTAGTGACTTAGGTCTGTCTAGACTGGCTGCTTCTACAGTATGCCAAAAATTTGTGAGCACCCAACATACCCACTTCTGATTCACGACAAGCAGAAGGACAACCCTCAGAAAGAGTCACGAGAACAGAGCGACGGGACTTCACCGCCATGCAGGAAATATTATTCGACTTACAAAGAGTGTTGGCTGACTGGCAGCATCATGGTTGCATGGTGTACACATAGTATCAGCTATGGCTATCACTGCATGCCTGGATGTGAAGGAAGAAATGACGTCTTTTCAGCAATGATCACTCAATGGCCACGAGCACCCAAACGAGTGGTATATGACTTCTCTTGTGCCTTGGGACCATATTGCTTGCTGCGAGAGCCAGACTTCTTCACAGATACTTTGTTTATTATTGACAACTTTCATGCTAGGGATCATACCAAGTGCGCCAATGCCTGTTTTGCATCCACCTATGCAAAACTTGATCCCGAGTTATTGGAAGTCAATACCAGTGCGGCTGAATGCGGAAATAGCCTCATTCTATGAATCAGGAAATCCGTCAGTTATATGTCGGAACGTCATGCAATTATTTATACCAAAGTATTTCTTTCTATTATTAACCGAAAGAAAATTATTCAGAGGCTAAGAGCCACTCGTAAGTGCCATCTTTTGACTGTGTAATGATACAAGTGTTGAACACTCACATACCCTTACCCAGGACACCACTGAACGTATATATGTGGTAGAAAAGAATGTTCTTGATGTAGTGCTTTTAGAGATTTTTACTCATTTTGTGACCTCCCACAGTCTATTGCGTTGACGTGCATCAGTTGACCTGAGGAGATTCTCTTAATGTGCAGAAGCCAAACACATAGTTTGTGTGTCCAGTCATCTGGGGAAAGCATTGAGCTACCTCGTGGGTCCTTTGCAACTGGGGTAGTGCTGCCCTTTTTGGAATTTCAAATGCAAAATGGCTCACAAAATTCAACCTTTGTTTGTTCCATGCAAGGTTCCTCCTTGACACTTTCTAAACATCATGAGTGGACTCAAGGGTTACTGGAAAGCATTGCGGCAATTGCAGCAGTCCCATCACGCAATACTACATCTAGCATGGAGCCCTAACATTGAGTGGAATGCAATTGGCCATGGTCCAAAGGCATATGCCCGGAATCAAGGGGGTCCTGAGTGGGGATGGGTGACTCTGAAGTGCAGTTTGTGGGGAGATTGGAGTCGTTCAGTCCAATAGTACCCTTCCCTGATGGTATGTTGACTCCTCGCAAATTTTCAGAATAAACTGAGCTACTGAGTAGGTAGAGAACTTCCTGAATGTTTATTTGGCCATATTGGTCAAATAGAACTTTGTACGCCCATCTACTCAATGTCTGCTGTTGATTTGGGAAAGAATAATCTCCAAGATTCATGGAATTGAAGCTGTCAGGTGCTTTCCTGACGAGGGAGACCCTAGATACTCAATGGTGATACCCCAAGTGCTTGGACAGGGGGTTTGATTAGGGTTATTGTTGTCAGTCGTCACTCAGCCTGTAAGGCAATGAACTAACTCCACATAAAGCAAGAGTCCTTCTGCAATATAAGCTTTGGACCGGTCAATCCCCTGAAGGTTCAGAGGGGCGATCTGGTACACGTGAAAGTGCTCATATATTGGGTGATTTACCATGGGCAGCCACTGCACACTTAGGTATTCTGCAGGATAGTATCAAGCATCTACATTGATATTTGATATGGAATAAAAGGAATATAATGTATGATGGTGAGGATTTTAGTTGCTTTCATGTGTGATGATGATAGGTAGGCCTTGCACCGTTGGTTGATGTCAACCGACCCCAGAGGATTTCTCAATTTGGGTACAGAGCCCAACTCAGGAATCACTATGTCAGAGTTTTAATAATAGTTGCTTGAGTATTGAAATATTATTAAAATATTACTCTAATTTCAATTCAGTTGACCCTGAAAATTAGAGTAATATTTCAGTACCTAGGTATCTGTTATTAGAATTCTGACACAGTGAATCTGGTGTATCACAACCAACTGGCCTAGGTAGGCCACACAGGAGTCAGTTCCTGGCAACCGAGCCCAAGCAAGTACCAAATTGGGATTCTGATCTCACTTTAGGCTGTCAGATGAGCAGAATCAGGTTTGCTAGGTGGGCTGAATGCGGTCGCTGAATGAAAACTGACCTCAGAGAATGTCCTGAGTCAGAGATACCACCTATTTCAGGTATTTTGTTTGTAACACCAGCTCCCTACTGCTTGAGGTGGACCTACCGCTGTTGCTGAATGCCTGGTTATCTTGGAATATGTCTTTATTTGATGATGCCTCCCAGTCCAGGCAGTTGCTCTAATTTTGCAACCACCTGCTCAATGAGAAATAGCCTCTCACTATTGCTTCAATTGACTTTGCACCCCAATTAAGGAGCTTGGTCTCGTCTAACTGACTTCTCAAGGTGGGCCTCGCACTGTCAGTTGATGCTGACTGAGCTGACAGGATTCCTAAATTAGGAACTCGTTTGATTACAACTGACCTTTGCAGATGGGCCCCACACTGCCAGATTATCATAACTGACCCATCGTTGGTCATGATTTGGGTAGACCTTCCGCTTCAAGTGCCTGGTTGAATACAACCAACTCCCATAGGCAGGCCACACGCCATCAATTGATGGCATCTGACGTTGGAATCTGGCCTGATTGGGTATATAACCCAGTTCAGGAATTCAGTTCATTACAACCGGCCCCCTTAGGTAGGCTTCAACCCGTTGGTTGCTGCAAACTGAGCTCATACAATGCCTGGATTAGGCTAGCCAACCCAATTCGGGCATTCGGTTGATTAAAACCGCCTGCGATAGGTAGGCCTTGGGCCATTGGTTGGTGACAACTGACCTCTGTATATATCTGGGTTTGCACACCCAAGCTTGGATATTATGCTGATTACAACCAGCTGCGTTGATTAATGCCAACTGACTGTAGAACATTCCAGAGACGTTCCATAGTTAGGTGTACAATGCATTTCAGGAAATCAATTGATTTCAAACAACATGTGCAGGTGAGCCAAGTACCGTTGGTCACGATTGATGACAGGAAATCTTTTGAATTGGGTACTGAGCCTAAATCCGGGATTCAGTTGATTTTGACTGACTACATATTCTTCCACAGTCTAGGTATGTACCCTATTCCGGTAATCACTTGATCTCAACCGACTCCTTTATGCGGGCCTCACGTCTTCAGTTAATTATATTTGATGGAAAAATTGTCTTATTTGGGAATGTACCCTTTTCCTGGCTGTCAATTGATTACCACCGGCCCTCTCAGGTATGTCTTATGCCTTCAGTTGCTGACTACTGACCTCTGGGATACTGCTTGATTCTTTCCCATTTCAGGCAATAAGCCGCCCTCAACCGACTCTGTTGGGCAGGCTTCACATCGTCGGTCGATGACTACCGAGCTCAGCATACAGTTGCTCAAAAAAACTGTCTGGATGTTTTGCAGTTCTAGACAAATCTAGGTGTAGGACATTCAGTTTATTACATAATATCTTGAAAATATTAGTCAGACTACTTCAATATCTTAGTCATACATCTCACATAATATCACATGACNCAGCNCTATAATCAATTAATACAGTAATTTNNAATATTATTACTCATCCGGACAGTTTCTTTGACCTCTATTTAAGTCAGAGTATNTCCCAAGTTTCATGGCAGAAAAAAANCAAGTGATATNTANGGGTAATGAATACTGNTGTACAGTAAACAGGTGACCTTTTTGAANATTCTAAAGCATCTTTGACCTCTCTNTNACCATCTCTGCCACTATAGNTGCTGTTTCTCCTAGTCAAGTATCTCAAATCTATCTTTTTTNNTCAGGGTATCAGTTTTCTTGNACTAGATTATCAAATAAAACTNTATTAGAAGAGTCTACTNGATGGGTNATCATGTATGNANTCAATACNAGCAAGACAACTATNCAAGAAAAGGTGCCTCTCNGAGCTTTCTACCCANAATAAATAAATAAATATTCAATAAATCATTGCTAGAAAGCTNTCNACTGCCATCTAGGCNACCAAACNTGTCAGTNACACTNNTTTTATCTCTATCTTCCTTNNAATAGCCATTACATGCTCCAAACATGCAGTTTCTGTCCTGTAACCCTCTGCTACACTAANAAGTANGAAGAAGAGAAGTAGCTNCCCTACCCTTCTCTATGTATGCACCTTAGTGGATGACTTAACTCCACTGATATATGTGATATGTATGTCAAGAGTCTATTTCAAATCACTGTAGTCCACTTATATGGTATATGCAACCTGAGGGGGGGTCCATGTGATAGTACCTGCTAAGCAAAGGGTGTTCAGGCCTGCTTACAGACCAGAACCTTCACTTTTTGAGTAAGTTATAGATAGTGGGAGCAAGGTAGGGATAGAATAAGTGTAACTGACAAGTTTGGTAGCCTAGATGGCAGTAGAGAGCTTTCTAGCAATGATTTATTGAATATTTATTTATTTATTCTGGGTAGAAAGCTCAGAGAGGCACCTTTTCTTAATAGTTGTCTTGCTGGTATTGATTGCATACATGATCACCCATCTAGTAGACTCTTCTAATACAGTTTATTTGATAATCTAGTACAAGAAACTGATACCCTGAAGAAAAAAGATAGTTTGAGATACTTGGCTAGGAGAAACACCATTTATCATAGCAGAGATAGTTAAAGAGAGGTCAAAGGCAGTTCAAAGTGTTCACAAAGGTCACCTGATAGCTGTACAGCAGTATTCATTATCCCTGCATATCACTTGATTTTTCTCTGCCATGAAACTTGGGAGATACTCTGATTTAAATAGGGGTCAAAGAAACTGTCCGGATGAGTAATAATATTCGAAATTACTGTATTAATTGATTATAGTGCTGGGTCATGTGATGTCATGTGATATGTATGACTAAGATGCTGGAGTAGTCTTATTAATATTTTCAAGATATTATGTAATAAACTGACTTCTCTACACCTAGATTTGTTTAAAACTGTAAAACATCCGGACAGTTTTTTGAGCAACTGTATATATCAACTTTAGATAGAGTAATGAATAAATATATCCTACAAATAACTCTTATTTCAATCTGCTTAAGCTCTCAGAGCCTGAGTAAGTCAGCTCCCTACCAACAGCCTGAGGCTGTAACACCTTTTGGAATCACTCAATACAGCGATTTTGGGTATCACAGTTGCATTGATAAATTATTCCCTTCCTTTTACATACACTATATTCTTGTCTTGTTGTAATGCCATAACTGTCAATTGGATCTTTTAACGATCTGTTAGTCACTTTTGGTACTGTTCTTGTACCACAAGGCGTGGCCAGGTATAGCACTGTTCCCAGAAACTGGGCTATGTCAGATTCATGATTAACCCCTGTCAAAAATATATCTGACCAAATTCGGCCAAGCAACGATCCTACTTCTTCCTTCATCAAACATTGTTAACTCAAGTTGCGCAACATTCGCTCACCAAAACAATGCAGTCCGAAGACAAAGCAATTGGTAGTAGTGATAGCAGCTCAGACTCAGGTGAGCGACTCAAAGCCATGAACTACTGCTAGTCAGGTTTCTGATTCAGTCAGTCCAATCCCAGATTGCCACACTGCCATTGAATGCTGGGCGTCACCAGTATTCAATGAACGTGTCTCCTGGAGCTATGGTTGCTGAAGGATCTTTAGTCCGAGCCTTACCACTGCGTCATGATAGTAGTAGTGGTCAGAGTCGAGCAAGTACACAGGCTGGGGTTTTCTATTCCCCTGCGAGAGATCCCAGGCTCAAGCGAGGGCAGACTCTCAAACCCCCAAGTAGTGCTCGCAGTGATGTATTAAATTCTTTTCCAACTCAAACATTAAATTCAACTACATCTTGGAATAATCAATCCCACCTTGCCCAGATTAACTCCTCCACCCCCGTTATGCAACCTGATGGATCTATTATCTTTTCGAATACTCCTTTGCCCTTGGGTGGTACCCGTGTACCATTTGTATTACAGAGCTCTCAGTCCCAGTCTCATCCAGTACAAGCTGGCCTCAGCAACACCAGTACAAATCCACAGTTCCTACCCTATGCGATAGCTCCATTCTATGAGCCAATGTCCACCTCTATACCCTCTATACCAGCTGAAATTTCTTATCGATTACCGCCTTCCCACCCTTATGCTAATAGCTTTGCACAACATTTGCAGGCACCTTTTACTGCCAGAACTGTTAGTATAGGTCAACCACTCCAGCGTAGTGTTAGTGAACCTCCTACGTTCGAAAGTCTTGATACTACTCTTCATTACAAGGATACTATTTCAATAGATCCGACCATTGCTGCAGTGCCAAATTCAGTTTCTGTACCTCCAGCAGCACCAGTTGCTATGCCACCTTCTAACACAGGCCTGCCGAACATTCTATCGTCTTCAGTTCACTATCAAAATACTCTTACAGATCATCCGTCCATGACTCCTTCTAGTGCATGGCAAAGTGACATATACCGGCATGAACAACTAAACCTGACTCAGAACGCAGCATCTGAGCACTGGGTCTCAAGTAGTGTATATCCACTGCTACCACCAAAGCTCAACTGGTCCACCCACCCCAAGTTTGGTGCAAGGCCTCCGTCCCGGGCCGCTTCAGGACAGCTACTTCCACTGACTCAAGAAGTTTCCTCACATCCACCTCTTCGGCAATCTCATGCCAAGACTTTCTCTCACCCAACTGACACCCAACAGCTTGGTGGTCCAGTAGTCTCCGAACATATCGTTCAACCTCAGGCATATTCTTCCCAGACAGACCAGTACCAGGTTCCAAACAGTACAAAAGTGCCACACGGTTTTGAGTACCATGATGATACTACCAATGATGCTGTCAATAATTCTGCTGAGAATTTCGCGGATGAACTTCATGGCATGCTCATAGGTGATTTGCCAGCTCAGGATGAGGTTACACATTTCTTTAATAGATTTGATCCCTCATCATCTTCAAAATCAACCTCACGGAGTCGAGAGCAATCACCGACTTTATCACAAGTTGATGATGAGCCTGGTAAAGGGCTCCCACCTTGGGATGGATATCCTGATGGAGAAATTGACCTTAATTTCACCTGGGCTCAGTATCATCGCTTGAATAAGCTAGGGACTCATTGGGCCACAAAGACTAGTGGAGATCCTGGGTCTGGTACCCGGCGTGCAATCACATGGAAGCAAGGGTATAAAAACTCCCGCTTCTGCAAAGGTGTCATCTTCTGTATCAAGTGTGGGAGGATTGTTCGTCCAAAGTCAGAAGATGCCTCAATCAGATCACAGGAATTGGTTCCATGTCAGGGATACAAATGCGGTGGAAAGCTGATGCATATTTCTTGTTCAGCAAGACAGTATATCTGGAAATGGGCTGGTGGCGTTAAGTTTACTCACCGAGGTTCTCACAGTCATCGAAAACCTTGGCCAATTCATCTCCTCACACATGAGCGAACTCGTTGGGAGAAAATTGTTCATGAACATCCAGATGCTACCCCTGCACAGCTGATGGTTGGTCTAGCTAACCTCACTGGAAAAACCGAGCCCGTCCATAAGATCTCAGCAGTGTTCCACAGTATTGAGAGAGTTGGATATGAGCGAAGGAAAGAGTTAACTAAACACTCTTTAAGTGGAGGGGAGAGTTTCATAGATAACCTTCGGCAATTTGATGAACGATATCCCAATTTCATTGTGTATGATATCTTCCGTCCTGTTTGTGTAATATCTGTTCAAACACCCTGGATGCGAGAGCATCTTGTGAATGATTTGGATCCTGATGAAGAAGGTCCTCTGAAAGGAATTGTGAGTGATGCAGCCCATAAATTCTTGCGATCTTCAAAGTACTCCAATTCTGTGCTCATGTCTTCTTCTGTGTATCTGCCAGAGGTGGAACAGTGGATGCCAGGATTAATTTCTTATATGAATGGTGTTAAGTTTGTAGTAGACAGACGGATATAATAATATAAATGAAGTGCGGACGGATACCGGACCGGAACCGGATGTGTGCAGACGAGGTCTTGGCTTCAGCTTATGTGCTGCGCCCCTCAGAGTACCGATAGGACCTCACTTGAGGACGGGACGGAAGACCGGACGAGAGGACAAACTTTGAACCAGACGCGGACGGCGTACAAGTTCGAAGGTACGAGTCGGACGGAAGATCGAACAGGACGTGGACGGCGTACAAGTTCAAAGATACGATGANGNANGATNTANNGACCGAACNATATTCGAANGAATAATCGAACAGGACNGGACCAACAATCGTAGGACGAATAGAGAGCAGAGGATGAACAAAGGCTGGAAGAACCAGAGTCAAACGAGATGAGAATCGGACCGGATGGTTAAGTCAGAACTAAGTCAATTATCAGACTGAAGTACCAGCTACAGTACAGGTGGCTTAAATACGGACTACAAGAGAAAGTAGTGAACAAGACTGCTAGTCGTCAGTTTGGTCAAGATGCAGACTAGGAGTCAAACGGACAATATGTCTAATAAACAAATAAGCTGGAGAGAAGTAAATAATCAATTTGGTTAAGATCTGAAACAATAGATAATGGTCGAGTAGAAAGGAGGGAATAATACTGTGGTGCTGGTCCATGCTGCAGTACCAGAAACGGATAGAGGATGACATCGGACTGAGGTGGTATGAGCGGGATGGACACTGGAAGGAGTAGTTCAGGATAAGCGCCCATGTGGACATCTAAGTGGACCCGGATTGAAGGCCGAATGGGGAACAGATTAGCCGAGTGGAGGGATCAGAATCCAGAACAGAATATGTCTTCCCAAAATAGCGTGATCATGACAGATTGGCAACTAAGGCAGAACACCGGACAGCTAATCTATGGAAAAGGAAGTGATCTGCAGGGTTGAGTGCTTGTCGCGATGGTGAATAATGAGACCATAAGCTTATCAGATGCTTAGCGGACTCTGTCCGTGATGGGAAGCGCAAATCCTAACAGCGGAGCAATAAGTGGAGCTATTTATCATACATAATTTTTTAAAACAACTGCTTATACTAGCCTGAGTTGAACAATATCTGTGGTGAACTAACCCACTGGATGCGTGATGCTTGAATTGTATTGTCAACAGTGTTGTAGTTCTACCTCAATGTAGTCATTTTGTGCTCCGTTCTTTGTCTCTGTGCGTGATTATCAACAACTTGATTAAGGACCAGAAGACATACATTTATCTGTGGCAATGTTAGTGGGATCACAAGTTCATCACCCTGAGAAGTGAGTCAGAGTCTGCAAACAAAAAATCAAAATCTGTTGGCATTAATGTTCACTTGCTACAGTCTGCTACATACTTCAAGTGCAACGACCAGCATACCAATAACCATACTGGAAATGTAGCTCACTACACCAGGCATTGACTCCACAAACTTCTTCTCATATGATAACAATTCATTCCCTGAGTGATTATGGCTTACATCGGCTGGGACTACAAGTTGACTATTTTCGGATTCAGAAGAGGTATCCTCTGGATCAGCTAGATGTCATGAACAATATGAACATGTGGATGGAGCTTTCATAATTCCCTCTGTGTTATGCCCCTTTTCTGTCCTCTCACACCCTGAGAGCCTGCCTCTGTAGCAATTTGTGTCTACATCAGACTCCTACCCAGCCAACGGGATGTTTTATGTAAGTGGCCATTGAGCCAATTCTCATGAGCTCTTCAACTGCTTAACGCATCCCTATGACAAGTGACAATTTAGGCTGATGCGCTTGGATTGGCTATAGAATACTTATCATATTATAAGGCCTATAGAACACTATTGGAAAGAACATCAATCTTGGAAATAGAGGATCAGAGGCGACAATTGATGAACAGGAGTCCTATCATGCTGGATTATCTGACTCAATGTGAGTGCTGAAGCAAAAATAAAAAAAAACAAAAACTCGTCCAAATGTCTGAAGCATAGCTTTGAACCATGCATCTGGAACACACTTGGTAATAGCCAATAAAATGCCAGGTGACTGCAAGCGCTCCAATGGCAATGATCACTAGTGATCAGTTCATGAGCAATGGCCCAAGTGTCTGTTTGCAAGCATCCAGAAACATCACATTTTTATGTTTCGAATGAACCCTTGGTGCTTCAGTGCTTCTGCCTGCATTGTATTGGCAAATTGATTGCAATTGAGCATTTACTCAAGCCAAGCAGGTAACTTCCATCAATAACACAAAAGCAACCATATGATGCAGGAACTTGGTAGGCCATTCACATACATATCAGACTTTGTGACGTTAAAAATATTATAGTCAGCCAGGAAAAGGGGCCTAGTAAGTATGGTATTATCAATTGTGTCAGGATTATCATCTGAAGGAGGAGATAGGAGTTCTCTTGTCATTAGTGATCCTATAATAGCAAGGCAATATACCAAGTGGCCTATGAGGACTGACAAGTCCACAAGTGTGACTTTCTCTCTCAAGTCATAAGTCTCATGCCCAGATGCACTTGGACTAGCCAGATGCCAGAGAAATGCTGGAGGTCACGTTCCACATTGGCAGACAAACTGACAGATGACTCAACAATTAAGGAGAGGTGAGAGTGCGGGCTTAAGGATCTGTTGACTAGATCACTGAAGCCATCATTGTTCAAAGTTCCTACATCATCCAGTAACCCCTCAGAAAAGGCACCTCTCTTGTGAGATCCTGATGTCAAACATAGGTTCTACACTAGCGCTCAGTCTTATGGAAATGACTGAATCACTCAGTGATTGACTGTCGGATGTTTGGGACGAGGTCTTGGCTCAACTGCCTCTCTGGCTCATGGTTGACTCCCACCATCATGATTCCTGGACTGCTCTCTAATCAATGTTCTTGAAAATAGTTCATTATCTAGCGTGTGCCTCAATTAATGACATTTACAGGCCCGAAATGAGCCATGCAGCACATGCACCATACAGGGGCAGAAGTTTGTTAGGGAGCCAGTCAATTCATTTGCAGAGGTTTTGGTGATGTATGTGTATGGGTCTTGGCTTTGGTTTAGGACTTTGGACATTTAAAATTTACAGTTGAAGACTCGAAATGATCATCAAATCACATCTGGACCTCTCATTCCAGCTAGGACAACAACAAACACACTTGGCAATCAGCTTGACTCTTGGGAGGACGGTACTTTCTCAACATCTCCAAGGGCAAGACTCAAACAAACATGTGCTGAAATTCACATATATAGTGAAAGCAAACAGATTACCCTTACCCCTCCAGTCAGAAACAACCCAGCTATCATGGGTTCAAACCAGAATCATTACCAGGTTATTGACCTCCTGGCTGGTACAACAATTTCTGGTATCTTCTATGGTGTCTGCCTTCTCCTTTACTGCTTGTGTTCACATAAGCTGTTCCAGCAACTTCAAATAAGGTGCCAAGTGCAACATCAATTGCTTCTATTCCTATCTCACTCCTTTCTTCTCCTGCTACTTATATCAATATATCTTGCCACAACTTCTCACATGGCTATCTCATCTTATACAAGTCATAGATACTCTTGAGATGAACCAGTGGCATACGAGTCTACGCTTCTCCAAACTACTAGTCACATTAGATTTGGTTATAGAATGCTTATCAGGGCTCTGTTTGTTGCACTGGAAGTATGTGTCAAACTATAGGAGTAGAGTAGAATCAAGCTACTGACATTGCTCATTATTACACATTCAGACCTAGCACATATCCATGATCTGGACACCTTCTGTGTACCAAGTTCCTGTTCTGATGGTGGTTATTGTATCCTCTTTTGAATCAATTGGTAGGATGGTATTTCAATATACCAGTGTGGGTCAATCATATTAGCTTTTAGGTCTTTCTGTCTATGCGTACATTCTCTTCCTGAGGGCTGGGCCCAGGACATTGGTTACTTGTTCTGTCGGAGCTGCAACAGCTCTCACTTGCACAAACTTCTTCCTACTTGCAGGAAGGATAGTATATGTTCACCAGTGCCTCACTACCACACTCAGTCTGTTCTCTTCAAAAATATAAGCTACAAACTCTGGCTCAACATACTCACTCAGATGGGACTCCATCATATTCAGAATGGGGTTATAAAGGCATTGTCTCAATGCTTATAGATTCTTATTCATTGGTTGCTGTTGTTCAGCTAACTGAGACAATCACTCTTGCTGCTTTCAATCCTCCAATGTCGGTCTTTATTATCTTGTGTGATATATTCCCATATATCATGGTATGTGATATAACCCTCTGAAGTGCCTATCTCCTCACATCAATAAACTGATGGAAACATTGTAGATGATTGCAAATCTACTCGTAATTTATTGGATGCTTGGTAGTTGTGAATTAAATCAAAGGGCCACAGAGCATTGAGTATCTTCATTGAGGTGGAATGTGATAACCTGAGCAATACTGTTGGAAGGGGGCAGCTTTCACTGAGGGAAGAATGGTTCAGGTCTTGTTTGAGCGACATGAATGGCCATTAGTACACTGTAATTGATGACTCCAAAATCATTATTTAGATGGTAATAGTGTACCAAGATGCACCATGAACCTTCCCTGGCTGCGCATGTTGTTGTAGGACTGCCACCTTAAGGGGAAAGTGCAGTGACTCTGTTTGTACAAACTCAGAATTATCAATAGACAGATGAGGAAGAATTCAGAGTTGTCTGAAGTGAGAGGCCAGTAGAGGGCAGTAAGTCACAAGTACCAGTAACCGTAAAAGGGTAGAGTAAATATTGTAAGAGTGGGCACAGACTAGTGCAAGCCCCTTGATTACCATGTGAAAAGCAATGAATGAGCTGGACAAAGTAATTAGAGAAGATAGTCACAGTTTTATTCTTCACCCTGTCTCTTACATTCTTCCTCCATTATGAGCCATGAAGAACAAATTGTAAGTATATGACAGTACATAGTCACTGAGTTGACCAGCTACTTAGTTGTCTGACCAGGGCATCTTTGACAGATGTAATGTATTATGCATGATCCCAGTTATTATTTGCTGGATGGTGCAAAGATAGAAGACTGTTAGTGATGCCACCAATCAGTAAAGCAACATATCCCATTATCATGTGTTTGAGAAGTTGACAATTATGAGATCCTGAGGTGGACTGAAGAAGCAGGATGGCTGTGTGAAGTACAAGTCGTACATGAGCAATATGTCCAGAACAGCCAACAAGATGCATTGGAGACTTGGCCAGACCTTTGTCATCAATGGCTTCTAGAGGGTTTGAGAGAATCAAGACATGGTATTCATCACTCTAGAACACTCGTTAATACCAAGCAAAAGTAAATGGTGCTTTGATATAGCTGTCGAGAAGGGGCCTAGAAAGAGCTTCTTGTGAGATCGAGTGGCGAGGTGGGCAACACACAGGGGGGCTACCTAAACCTTGTTTGCTTCATTGACATTTGTTGTTCTGTCCCTGCTCCTGGACTGAAGAGCATTTCCCAGTTACATGAGGCAGCTGTGGCATAAACCTAGGATGAGGACCATTGTAAGCATTCTCGAGAATTGCTTGGCTGAAGTAACAAGGGTCTTGTACCATAATCGCTGGGCTATTTCCCTTTGCCCTAACATGCTTCAAATTCTTCAACTTCCACCATTCTCAAGGTACTCTTCAGATCTTCAGACCTTAGGCTCCCTTGAGCAACATCCAGATACACAAGAGCAGAGGTACTTTGAGGGGTTACAGACAAAATATAGTGGCCTGTGTAATTAGCAAACATTGAGTGGGTGCGAGAATGGAGTCCATGCTGGTAGAAGTGCTGGAAGGCAAGGCTGGAAACATGACAGAGGCAGAGCAGATCCGATGGACTCATCAGGATTGTCTTATAAGTTATCTTGCATGTTGCCTCTTTCCATTGTCCTGTCAACATTAACCC
>JANIEX010000894.1:0-17499 GCA_027627405.1 Leucocoprinus birnbaumii
CTGGCCGATCCTGGCTAATCCTGGCTGAATCCTGGCTTAGCCAGGATAGATTCTAGCCTTGGAATGGCTATAGTCATGCCGGGATTCAGCTGGCTAAGTTCAGTCAATGCACCGAGACCAAGCTCTCAAGCAAAGTGCTTGACTTTGGGGGATGGGAGAGCCTTGGTGAAGACATTGGTGATGTTATCTTCAGTTGGGCAATAGATTAGATGAATCTTGCCATCTTCAATAACCCAGCGGATGAAATGGTAACGGATGTCGATGTGCTTCGTGCGTGCATGGTATTGATGGTCTTTTGAGAGCGCGATAGCAGATTGGTTATTGGAGTAGAGGGTGGTGGTGGGAATAGAGGTGTCAAAGATTTGGGAAATGAGTGAACGAAGCCAAAGGGCTTCTTTAGCGGCGTGTGTAGCTGCAACGTATTCGGATTCAGTAGTAGATAAAGTAACAATTTCTTGGNGCTTAGCACTCCAAGAAACNGCCCCGCTGTTTACAATGAAAGCGT
Source organism: Leucocoprinus birnbaumii (assembly GCA_027627405.1). Classification (NCBI taxonomy): domain Eukaryota; kingdom Fungi; phylum Basidiomycota; class Agaricomycetes; order Agaricales; family Agaricaceae; genus Leucocoprinus; species Leucocoprinus birnbaumii. The sequence continues at coordinate 506 of JANIEX010000894.1, forward strand.
ACCCAGACGTAGCATGGCAGTCCTCGGACATATTGCCATCTGTGTCAGTGAATCCTGCCATTTCTTCGCCATTACTGCCATACATTAACCACATTTCTTTCGTGCCCATCAGATACCTAAAAACTCGTTTTAATGCCTTCCAATGCATTTCTCTGGGGTTCTTGGTAAATTTCAAGAGTACCTGAACTGCATAAGCAATATCAGGTTGCATTCCAAGTGCAGCATACATGAGTGTACCAACAGCCTCTTGACATAGCAGTTTGGCCATGCAAGCAATGTTGGCGGTTGCTTGAGGCGACTGGTCAGTGGTAAGTCAAACAGAGGGGTCCATGGGTGTTGAAACCGGCTTTAAAGCGTCAAAGCCATAGTGTTGAAGGGACACGTCAATGTAGGAGTGCTGGGAGAGGTAAAGCTTACTGGCTTCCCTGTCCCTCTTCACCTCTATGCCCAATAACCAGTGGATTTCTCCCAAATCCATTATCTCCACATGTTCCCTCACTCCACCCTTCACCCAATCAACTAGAGCAACCGTTGAAGCGATGATTGTGCAGTTGTCAATGTGCACAAGGATAATAATGAGGTCGGGGGTGATGATCTTGAAAAAGACACTTTGATCAACTTCACAGTGTGAAAAGCCAAGAAAATCAACCAAGATCTCACAGAGACATTGGTACCATTGCCTACCCAATTGCTTGAGGCTGTAGAGAGTTTTGCTGAGGTGACAGACACAATGAGGATGGGAGGAAGAGACAAAACCAGGAGGTTGCCTCATGAAAATGATCTCATCAGGGCCCAGCTTCCCATTAAGGTAAGTGCCCTTGATGTCAATCTGATGGATCTCATAGTCCTGATGGCAGTGATGGCGAGTACGGTCCAGATGGAGGAGAGCCTTGCCACAGACGTGAACATGTCAAAGTAATCGACACCCTGCACCTGGAAAAATCCTTGGGCAACAAGACGGGCTTTGTAGCGAACAACATTACCCGCTGCATCCTTTTTTGCTTTGAAGACCCATTTGGAACCAATGATGTTGACGCCAAAAAGGGGGATCAACAAGTTCCCACGTGCCAGTGTCACCTAACATGGTAAGTTCTTCTTCCATTGCCCTCTTCCACAGCTCCCCGTCGCCTTGTTGCTTTGCTTCTGCTAAACTCCCTGGCTCCAAACTCTCAGCTTCTTCAATACCTGCTACAAGGACATATACATCAACCCAATCTAATTCCTCAGCAAGGGTAACTGCCCGCCCCTCAAGAATGTCTTGAGCCTTGGCGCTCAGCATGTGAGTGCGAGAAGATTGTCAAGGTTGGGGAATGTCTTCCTTGACTTTCTCCTCCACCTCAACTTCAACACTGGTGTTGTCAACGCGGATTTTGGGTACAAACTCGGTGGGATTGACATTAGTGGGGGGAATAGGAGCGTCAGGAGGGTTGGATGGTGGATGAGAAAAGTTTGAAGGAGGGTTGTTGTCGTGTGGGACATCATTTTGAGGCTTGCTGCTAGGTGAGTGCTCCCCCTTGAGCCCGGAACAACCTGAATTGACAAAACAGAAATTTCACTCCACTTTGGTAGTTCTCATGTCAGGGAAGTAGATGCAAGAGCTATTGCTCTCAGCATCAAAACCAACCCATCGCCCTTTCCTTGCCCTTCCACCCAACTTATCACCGCTCTTATGAACCCATACCTCCTCACCCCATTTCCTAATCCCTCGAAGATTGGGCTTCCAACCATATAGTGCCTTAAAAGGTGTCTTTCCTTCGACGGCCTTTGTGCCAGTCCTATTCATTAACCACACAATATGGGATACTGCCTCTGCCCACAATGATTTGGGGAGATGGCTGGAATGTAACAGCGCTCGAGTGTGCTCAACAATGGTACAATTTTGACGCTTGGCAATGCCGTTGTGCTGCAGGGTGTTGTGAACAGTGAGTTTGGTTTCTGTACTGCAAGATTTGAGATAGGACTGAAATTCATTTGTAGTATATTCACCACCACGATCGGAGTGGAGAGTCTTGATACAAGTATCATGCTGTGTCTTGCACCAAGCATTGAAATTCTGATAGGATTTGAAAACATCAGATTTGTGGGATAAGAAATTAACGTGAGTCCACCTCGAATAATCATTAATGAATGTCACATAATAATGTTTTCCTCCCTTTGTCTCAACTCTAGCGGGTCCCCAGACGTCTGAATGGATCTTGTCACCAAACACTGCCGCCCTTTCTCCCTTGCGCACCTTTGCAATAGGTTGCCTAGTCATTTTGCCATAGGCACATGACTTGCAGAAGAAATTGGCATCGCCGCCATCGTCAAGCTTCAGTCCAGTGACTAAACCATCACGGACAAGCTTCTGAGCAGCACCAGGGGCAATGTGGCCCAAGCAGCAGTGGAGTACATCCAAGGTGAGCGGCTCGCTTGCTGCATTCACTTCCTCTCCCTCCCTAACCAACTTGTATAACCCCTTCCCATTCCTAGGAATTTTGGCAACTCGAGCACTGCCAGTGTCGCGAATGACATATTTCCCATTAGCAAACGTGGTAGAGAAACCGGCGTCGTCAAGGCGTCCAATGGATACAAGGGTATAGCCAGCCTCAGGAGAGTAGAGAACGTCAGTCAGGTGGAGTTGCGTCGAAGCAGCACCATTTGGTAAGTCCAATACCACTTCTCCTTTGCCAATAGTGCTGAATGCATTCTTGTTTGCAGCACATAAAGGTTGAGGGGGGATTGTCTTGAAAGTAGAGAACGAATCGCAATAGGGAGTAATGTGAGAGGTAGTGTCTGAGTCGAATACCTCAACTCGAGTTTCAGTGGGCACACTGACACTAACAATCTCTTCACTCACAGGTGCCTCAACCACTTCAACTTCGTCAAAATTGGAGCTGAAATCCATTTCGCTCACCAACTCCCCCTCACTCATATCACCAACTGATCCATGGTTGCTCTCGAGATCTGACCAGCTCAAGTCAGACTCAATTTTGGATAGCTCCTCCACCATGAAGGAGCAATCCTCATTGTCACTATCTTCTGTGACAACATTCACCGCAGCGCCCTTCTTTGAAACAGGTAAGTTTCCTCCCTTCTCCCCCTCCTTCTTCTCATTGACTGTCTTCTTTGGATTAGGACAGTCCCTCTTCCAGTGGTTGCCCTTGCAATTCCAACATGGCCCCCTCTTCTTAGCTGGACCCTTCCCCTTTGGCTTTCCACCTCCATATCCACCCTTGCCACCCATCATCATTAAAGCATCATCATGATCGGATTTAGCAGCACCAGCCCTTGATCGGTCAGGGCGAGTTTGGTCCCATTCATTGCTGATCAATATGATCAGGATGTTGGGGTCTATGGTCTGGGTGGCACTATGCAGCATAGCGGCAGAGAGCTGATTTGAGGCAAACGAAGCCAGCCAACAAGGTAAGGACTGAATTATGGCACTCCTGTAGTCATCATCACTAATATTGACACCAATAGCTGCCAGTTCAGCACATCGAGAATGGAGTTCAGACAAGAACACCTGCACATCACCCTTATCAGGGCAGTGCAAGGCCATGAAATCATGGCGAAGACGTGCCTGCAAGAAATTACTCTTGTAAGTATATTCTCGAACAATTGCCTCCCACATGGTTTTAACACTCCTGTGTCCAGATACCACAATGAACATCGAGTCAGGGAGATGTTGGGCAAGCAAGGAACGAGCAATATTCTTGTCCTTGTCCCATTTCTCAACCTTCTTGGCAGTGACATCAGGTGAGTCAACAGCCACTGACGAGACAGGAGCTGACATCAAAGTACTAGAAGCAGGGGTGGCACTTGTAGGAAGAGATGCAGGGGTAGATTGGGTAGTAGTAGCAGTATTGGGGTGCAGTAGCAGTGGGGTGTAGTAGCCGTAGGAGTAGTTGATGTAGTACCAGGAGCAGCCTGAGTAGCAGGGACAGAGGGCATGGAAGGAGTAGTGCTAGATGATGATCCAGTAGGCTGAGTAGCAAGGGCAAAATAACTGGGTGTGGCACACTACCATTGAAGTGGCCCCACAGTCCCTTTCCCTGGACAACAATCTGGAAACATAGCGCAAAGATCGCCCAGTTTCCCCCAGACATGTCCAACTTAGGAACCGAGGCAGGTAGTACATTGTAGAGCGTAGTAGTCATGTTTGCAGAATAAAATTCGTTCAGCAAAGCAATGGGGCGGGGCCCATAACCTGAAAGACAAATACAATATATATTCAGCCTCTCGACGGAGAGCTCGAGACGAATACCTGAAAGACAAATACAATATATACTAAGGACGTTATTAGTATGAATATAAGAAGAGAAACGAGATAAGAAACTCACTTCAGCCTCTCGACGGAGAGCTGAAGATCATACAGCATAACTACGGCTATTATATACACTAGAGTATACTGCTGAGAGACAATAAGCCCTCGGATACATTCATGGCACAATAAGAAGTCGGACGAAATATACGGCGGTCACATTATACAGCAATGGAGATATACAGAGAGCGAGAGAAATACCGTGCAATGGAGGTTCGGGCTCGGGCGCTAGTTTGCCCGATCCTAACAGCAAGAAGTGAGCATCATTCCACAAAAATGTCAACCACCAGTCAATAGGCTCTTCTGCTGTGGAAATTGGGCATGAGGCGGGTAAGATTTTGTTCTTGCTGGTTTTGGTTGATCCACCTGATCGATCACCGAACACAGGCATATATAAACTCGAACCACAGCCGTATCATCTTGCTTGACATATCCACAGCCCTCAGCTTTGGTGTCCCCTACAATAGATAGCCTACCCGAATGGACACGAGTTTGCTCCACGACAGAGAGTACTTCCTTGAGCCCATCATATTCGATGTGTGTCTAGCATCCATCATGCAGAGCACAACTAATACGTATAGATTACAGGTGGAAGGTAATTTGTTCCGAATTCCTCGCGAATACTTTGCTCAGGCGTCTGCGGTATTTTTCTACAATGCTCGAACTCCCTCCACCTACGAAGACCAACAATGGTCTGGAGTTTAGTAGCGAAGGCAATGTGGACTCAGATCCGATACCACTCCCAGGGATCACCGCCACTGCCTTTCGCTCGTTGATTTCATTCTTATACCCTGCTGAGCGGCGCAATTTATTGCCATCACTCCTCCCTCTTGATGCTGGCCAAAATCTCTTGGTAGACCAGTGGATAGAAATACTCGAGCTATCAGATAGGTGGGACATGGTTGATATTCGGTCAAAAGTTGCGGGCTTCCTTCATCCCCTGAAGAGAGACGANNCCGTCCCGACGGTTTCATCTAGCTACCAAATGCCATGTCGATGACTGGCTCAAGCCTACTCTTGAAGCCCTCATTCGTCGGAACCCTCCTCTTAACATCAGAGATTTTGAGTTTCTCAATCAGGAAATTGTTCTGGGAGTGGCGGCTCTCAGGGAATGCTGTTACCCTGTTTTTCGAGGCTCGACAAGATCTTCTCATTCGCCGGACATTACCATCGTTGATTGGGAAGTCCGTGAAGAGCGTAGTGAAGTTCTCTTGGAATTGAATAATGTCAATTTTGTCCTCCCAGATACTCCTCCCGTAGAGAGTTCGGATCAGGATGGCGTGCCGGTGGTAGGAGTCGCAGATCAGCGAGACGGAGAGTTCTATTTCGAGAAAGTTGTTTTCAAGGCAGGTCCTTTGATTGACGAACTTCTCATGACCTTATACTTCTGTAGGTAGAAAAGCGATTTTTCAAAGTGTCTAATCAACCATTTGCCCAACATTCGCCATATTTTCGTCGCAAGTTCGAGCAGCGGGGTTTTTGAAATCCGATCATCATGATCCCTGTGTCGTAGCAGATGTAAAGGCGGCCGACTTTCGTAACTTATTGCGGCTCTTCTTCCCATCGTCGTACGTTGTTATCCTTGTTTGATGAAATCATTACTCCTGACAGTGATGAACTGTAGGAGCTTTCTTTCCACTCAGACACTACCAGACTTGAAGTCGGATGAATGGGCATCAATTCTGAGGCTTGCAGCCAAGTAGGATATGACGCAGATAAAGGCGCTCGCAATCCAAAAGCTAGAGGGCCTCGATTTCGAGAATGTTATCCAGAAAATTGAGATTGCACGAGAGCTTGGAGTCCGAGAGTGGTTCTTCTCCGCAATCAAGACCCTTGTTACGCGGAGCAGCCCACTGACGGCCTCGGAATGGCGGGCCCTGGGTGATCGATACCTTATTCTCCAGGTCCTCGACTTGAGGGAGCGCACTCATCATCGGGTATATCTGTATCGGTACGGCCACACTCCGATCAGCCACCTCAGGTCAGAGCGCGGGGAACTTCCTGACCAATACGATTTATCTAATAGAGTCAAGTCACTTTCGGAGTAAAGTCACTCGTGACTCGTGGATGTGTCGCCGTTTGCAACCCTACTGAGATGGTGTGTCTGATAATCGACCCTACATAGTAAGAACAAGATCGAGCCTGTTCGTGTCAATTCGAATCATCAAAGGACGAACCGATCTCCTAGTTCTATGCATTATTCTCATCTCTCGTTCATTCCTTTTCTTGACTTTGACTCTCAAATCGAACACCTTGTTCATCCCAGCATCGTAAATAGAATCTCAAGAGCTGCGGCTATTAGAAGCTCCAACAATAGTTCATTCTAGAAGACGCCCGGATTAGATGAGAACTGCGGAAGATACTACAAGAATTTCATCGATGGTGATAACCGCCCGGGCCTCCTTGCCTGTCATGCGGCTCACGACTTAAAGACCAAGGAGGCGGTTGGTTCTTCTCTCATCCAGCTTCCGGTTCTTGCCAGTCTATCATCATGGCTCATAACGATATTGAATATTTCGTGGAGCCACTTATATTTCAAGTAAATTCTACATCCCTGGGTGTTCAAACATCGACTAATACGTCCACAGGTTGAAAACACACTTTTTCGCATTCCTCGTGAATACCTCTCTCAAGAATCTCCTGTCTTCTTGGATATGTTACAGCTACCCCAGCCTACCACCAGCGAAGATAGAAGTGACGGTGAAGGTTCCGGGGATGCTAGTCCTATCGTCCTCCCCGATACGATCACTGCCAACTCCTTCCGCTCGCTACTCAAAGTCCTTCATCCGAGAGAACCGTGAGCTGCGATGGAAGAATGTTTCCGTTTTGCCGCTTATTTTCTGTTTCATACAGATTCGGAGACTCATCTCTCACCATGAATAAGTGGCTGCTTGTCCTCGAGTTATCGAAAATGTGGGATATGGGGAGGGTGAGAAGCACTGCTATCAACCATCTTACCCCAGACCTCGAAGAACATCCATCCTATAAGTGGAAGCTCGCGAAGCAATACGACATCAAGGACTGGATACAACCCGCTTTGGATAAATTAATCCGACGCAGTGAATCGCTTGAGTCGAGGGATATGCAGTTCCTTGATCTGGATACTGTACTCAGAATCGCAGCCATCCGTGAATCATGCTATCCTGTGTTTACTGATACGCAGAGCGGGTATGCCTATTACAACGGCGAAAACACGACGATCGTCAGATGGGAGCTGAAACCTGAGAGGGGACAAGTTGGTATCGATCTAAGTAGAGTGAGCTTCATCTGCCCCGCCCCTCCTAGGCATAACAGTCTCGATGAAACCGAAGTCCAGGAGGAAGACGAGGGAGCGAAGAGGAACGGGCAGTTTTTCTTCGAGGACGTGGTTTTCAAGGTATGCCGCGCTATCTAATATCCTAAGCAGCTATCTATATGTTTCAGTAATTCAGGTAGAGGATGAGCTTTATCAAGTGCCAAATCGCCCTTTTGCAAGGCATTCTAAGACTTTCAGACGTCTTTTCTCAATACGTGGTTTTCGTTCATACAATCGTCAGGACCCCCTCGTAATCGATTCAAGTATCACCAAAGCTGAATTTGAGGCGTTACTGAGCTTCATTTTCCCGTGAGTGATCTGCCTCCGAGTCGTCGTCCGAACTGTCGAATTCTGTGCCCTCAGTGAACCTGTCGCAAATCCGGAACCCTCGTCCGATGACTGGGCTTCGATCTTGAAGTTGGCGTCTAGATGGGAGATGGAATTGGTGAAGGGGCTGGCTGTCAAAAAGTTAGAAAGCTTGAACTTCGGGACTATTGCAACGAAGTTACGAATGGCCCAAGATTTGGGCGTTCAAGCGTGGTTCTCGTCGGCGATGCAGGAGCTCGTCAATCGCCAGGAACCAGTAGGACTATCTGACAGTCAAGTAATCAATCAAGAACACTTACTGCAAGTACTCAATCTCCGAGAACGAGCTCACTACCGTAACCGATACGGCTATGGCGAAGTTCGCCACTTGCGTTCTGATAGAGGCGAGGTGCCAGTTTCCGTCGATATCTCTAGTTGTTTAGTAGGTTTAGTTTGATAGATTTAGTATACAGACGAAAAGGAAGTATGTAGTCCTGGAACATTATCGATACAACGAATCTAGATTAAATATCCGCCTCGTTTACCTCGTTCATCCTCACCCAAAGCCCACCTTTTACATACATAGTCAAATGTGAGGCAGGACGGACCCTATCACGTCCTTGAGGGCCTTGCTTTCCAGCCCAGCTCTTTGGTGGCAGCGAGTCAGCTGGCTGTCCGTCCAAGTCGAGGCTGAACGACGAGAATTGTTGGAGTAACCGAACGAGGAAGAAGGACGCTTCATTGTAGGCGAACTTCGGGGATTGTTAGTAAAAGACGACCTTAACGGGAGGGGTTACATTGATGCACCTGTTGTCCAAGACAAATCCTAGGTCCGGCGTTGAACGGGGTGAAGATAAAGGGGTTTTTCAGAAGGTACTTCGATAGCCTCTCGTCCAAGAAGCGATCAGGGTCGAATTCGAGCGCTGAGAGAATACAGTGAATAGCCTGAATGGGGATAACCGTCGAATGCGCTCACCATCCGGACCCCAGAGGTCGGTCCGTCTGTGCATCAAGAAGACGGAATAGATTACGCTGCGATTCAGCTGTAAGTATGGTATAATTCGCAACGAAAACTCAAGAGAACTCACCGTCGGTCAGCGGGAACGAAGATCGGTGCGTCGGTGCCGGCAGAGGGTGAGAGGATGACAGGCTTGGATGATGTTCTAATTAATGAAGTGATATTAATGCCACGAGGCATCAACACCCGATACCGAGAAACTCACCGACTGTTTATAGGTCTAATATTCAAAAAGTGGTAGAGATCAGCTCGGGCTGGCGATTAAACGGCATCAATCGAACTTACACTGCCGGATAAAGCCTCAAGACCTCTGCGGGGTAGCGGTCAGTCTGGGGACTTGAACCTTGCTGAGCGGAGATGAAAGTTCGCACCATTCAAGAAAGCTCTCAGGTATTTCATGTCCCGAATATCGTCATAGGATGGCCTACTCTTCGGCCCCACTATTGAAAGTATCTCTTCCCTAAGTCGACGATTGATATCAGGGTGTTCTATGAGCATATACAGTGAGAAGGTCAACAACGAAGCTGTCTGAAGAAAGAAGTCAGGATTTGGAAAAATCTATGGCGCAAAAATTACGAACCGTGTCCCTCGAGGCGACAAGCAAATTAACGAGCTTGGGTAGTGTCAGACTTAGAAAGGACTGAGATACGATTTGTTCTCACCTCATCCTTGATTACTTGGGTGTCTAATGAAAGAGTTGGTTGGCAAGTGCAAATTGATGTGCCAATTAAGTAACATACCAGGAGTCTGATCAACGAGATAATCCAGAAGTGTCTCGCTCTCGCTGGCCTTCGTTCCACCGGTTTTCTCTTGTTTTCGCCTCAAGCCCTCCACTACAAACGGTTCAACGAAGCGGTCAACTTCTTGTCTGAGAGGAGAAACGGCATCTCCCGTAATTTCTTTCAAAGGCCAAAAGGTACCCATGCGACCGCGCAAACTGATGACATCCTGCCCTCCTACGAAAGCCTTGACAAAGGAGTTCGATGGATGGTTTTCAAAGGTGATTGAATTGGCTTTAGCCAAAGGTGAAGGATGATCAGGGTAGGGGAGGCCTGCACCCAACGAATGGACGTCATTTCTGAATAAAAATTCAGTTGCGGAGTCCAGTGTGAATCTCGATACTAAATCCTGCGCGACGTTTTGGCTATCAAACAGATAAATAAGACAGCTACTCAATGCGTACCTGGAAATCAATGGGATACCCTTCTGCAAGTCGAATTTTCGCTTGTTTGAGCGCGTCGTCTGCGTGTCGATCAAAGATCTCGAAATCACTGATCCGCTCTCTGCTGAAGAACGGGCGAGTGATGGAACGATGAAACCTGGTCGACATTGTTCATCAGTTGCATGATACTCTCAAAACGGAAGGCACTGACTTCCACATCTCGCCTGAAGCGTCTGATTAGAACGTACTCAATGGAATGTTTGGGGAGAAACGTACCATCAGAATTGAAAACGCCTGCTCCGAGTAGGGACTTGAGTTGATCGAAGACGGCGGGCCCTACACAGCGTCAGAGATAGCCAGGTACTCTGCAGTATGAAATGCCTGACCTTTCTCGAAAGCGTCGAATTGTGTTGCAAGAATAGCCTAAGATCCAAGGTGTCAGCCCTTAGCTTTTTCCCTCGACGACGAATCAGTCACCTTGACGTGGTCAGGTTCCGTAGTGAAGTACTGCAGGGAATCATAAACTCATGAGTCGTAGAATAAATCGCATCACTCACCCGTTCATCCAAACCGACGGTGAATCTATAAGTCTGGCCAAACTGTCGGGTCCACTCATTGAAGAGCTCAACTTAACGCATGAAGATCAGACTGTAGATCATATTTGACTGAACTCCAAGCACTGACCTGGATATCCTGTTTTTAAGTTTGCGACAAGTTTGCCAGCAACCTCGGATGACTTGACGTCGATGTGGGGCGGAAGGATTGCACCGAGCGTCTTGGCAGTTTTGGTATTTCGGCGGTTATCGATGGATGGTTTCACGAAGAGATACGCAAGGCGTGGGATGACACTAAGTAGCACCAAAATTGGTTTTGGAAAGGATAAAGCGAGTCGATCAGTTATAACGACGAGTGTGCCGAACGTGATGATGCATGGAAGAAGAAATTGAGCCAGCGAGCGGCCAATGAACACGAATCCAGGCGAAATCCCCATGATATGCAGACGGATTTCGAGTGGGAAGATGGCAGAATCTGCTTAAGGGTGGCTGAGCGAATAATGGTCAACTCTCCTCTTCCGCCAGACTTATATAGAACATCAATGCCACCTGCATGGTTCACTTTTTTTATCACGTGGAGGAATGTGTATGTTTCATTTTGGCTTTTTCGCAATGCCCGTCCCCGAGGTTCTGTCATTTCCTCGCCAAGGGAACACAGACTCCCCCGAATAAGGGTGCGGAGTTCTTCTGGCCGAATGACGTGTCTTCCAGAGCGTCTGAAAAAATGGATTGCGAGACGATGAAACCTCGGGTTAAGGATAGACAGGAACTAGCTCACCGAAGTCTGTCCTCGGTCAGGACTCAGGGAACACAACGCAATCCTCCGGCGGGACCAGCAGAGAAAGCGCTGACATAGCGAGAAATGACATAGAGAGAGACCCTGCGACGATTGGAGGAGCCGGTTAACTTGGCACCGGATTAGTGCGAAACAAAAATAGCTTCATCAAATGCTGATCTCTAGTCTTCTTTAGTGATGTGAACATGTGGTCAACTACTTGTAGGCTAACGACTTATCTAAGTGTTCTCTCTGGGAGACTTTGAGAACTCTGCATACGCTTCTTCCTGCGAAAATCTGGAAGACCTTCTAGCTAAATAATCAAGAGACGAACGTAGATCCTCAGTCGGTGGTGTTCTTTCCCCGACCATTGAAACTCGGTCAGGGCAGTGGCGTCATGGGGACAGCGGTGGTTATAAAGCGAGCGGACACAGCACGGAAGGAGATCCGTTCTTTAATGGGTTGTGAACTCGAATCTCGATGCAAATGATTTATGTATCAGGACCTGGTCCGTCCACTAGAAGAAACCTGTACGCGAAGGTTTTCAGAAGGTCGGCGAAACTACTTCATTCTAGAGTACCTTCAGGCTTTCTGCCTCCTTCACGCCTTGAATAATAATTTACCGGCTTCCATTCACTACTCGGTCCAAAAAATTGCATATGCATCCTCGCTTTGCCTCGAGGATCCAGCATGCCAGCCTAGCGTTGTTTTGGCGCCGATTCCTTTAATGATTTGACTGTCCTCAACACGGCACGTAGTAAGACGCTCTTTTAAACGAATAAGGAACAAAGGTGTGTCCTCAAAGAATAAATACTCAAGTATTAAGCAGGAATTCAAGTAAAAAATGAAGCCCTGACGAGCTGTGTCCTGGACTAGCGTCTATGAGGACGAAAAGCTGACAAGATCGAAATCTGTCCTTCAGTTGAAATCTATAGGGTGTTTAAACCTATCCTTAGCATGCCGAGCTTTCTGGCTTCAAGGATTTGTGACTTTCCGTATGGACACCTCACCATTGATCCGGTGTATCAATTCCCTACTAGAAAAAAGGTACAGGTTATATAGGCCCATAGGCTTTTGCTCAGCGCCAGAAAGTTACCGAGGAACAATGTCTTACTCTGAGCCCAGGGAAAATACACTGATTATTTGATCCTGCAGGAGGTCGCACGGTGACGGGTTTCATCGTAGCCTTAGGTCAGCTATGAATGCTTACAGGGGAGATGTGACCACCGATGACATACCAAGCGTTCAGCAGTATAGAGTGTATTCGTACGCGAGTGCCGTTTGCACCCCGTTTGCACCGTTTGCAGCGCAATGATCGGTTGTAGGCTCACACGATGGAGTGAGGTCATATAGCCTCTGGGAACTACAACCGGTCAGCCTTCCACCGGTCGCTTAATGAGATTGAAGATAAAAATACCGGACATACATCAAATCATGAGATATGCCTGATGTCTGCACTTGTTTGCCTGCGCCTGGGACCGTTCCTGTCTATGGATTCCTTGCATTAGCAATTAGCATAGCTCATTTCCGAGTATTTTATAATCATGCACATATACTGGCGGCTTGAATGCCTGAATCGTTTGTCCAAATCAAAGTCGAATCGCTGGCAGTATACATGGTTAGTATTACGCGAGTAAGTTTCCTGGGCTCCAACTGGGTCAAGCTTACATTCAATGTCCTGAGTCCTTTTTCAGGTACCCTGAATCTTGGGTGCGCGTGCTGGCTGGTGTGCATTTTGCCAATGGACCCGGATGTGCTGGGCGTGACAAACTAACATCAAAGAAACGGACGTCATGGCTGAAGAGCTTTATGCCAAGATCAAGTATGAAACAGACCGTCAAGTGCTAGGGCGGTCGATACCAACGCCACAGGAGCCGGAAGGCAAGGCTAAGCAGGCATCAATCGAGTAATCATCAACAACTGCTCAATCAAGTGTCTCTCGAGAACGCATCAATCCCGTCCTTGAAGAAGGAGAAGGCGATAGATAAGTAGACACTTCGGAAGCCCTCAGTCCTGGTACAAACTACCGACTCGCAGGCCACACCTACCCTTGAAATACTGAGAGGGAGAATCAATAAACGTCAAGTTCCCAGGGACTAGAAAAGAACCAAACTGGCTCATGAAGTTGCATCCGATACATGGTGTGCCCAGCCAGTTGAATGCCACAAAGCTGAATTTGGGTGATAGCGGTCAGGTGTGGTGAGCAGAATGATGTAAAATTTAAGCCAGGACAGCTACGCCCATATGAAAGAGAGGCCAAAAGGGACAATCGGAATAGAAATGGCTGTGATCAGCCCTCGCCACGTGAGTATCAGGCCTGTTGTGGAGACGTCCCCTAGCTTCAGGAATTGTGGGCTACTGATTTTTTGTATGTGATTATTCATTGCATTGAATAAGAGCGGATGCCCACTTGATGTGATCGCACAAAACGTTGACCAGAAAAGCCCATCGCGTAATCGCTCGGTACAGTACTTGACCAGATCGTAGAGTGGCATGTCGTGCTTAACGAGACAAGGCAAAGATCATAGATGTGCCCAATTTGCGTATAAGTCAGAGGTGAAGATGCCTTGTGGTCTGGAGTCGGGATGTCAGCTTGGTACTTAAGAGCGCTAAATGGTCATTGACCAAAACGCTGATTAGGGTTACCAAAAATCTTGATCATCATTTGATCATCAAATAATTAAGAATTTCCCACACTGGAAATTCATCCAATCGAATTTGAGTCTTTTTTTGTCAACATCACAAACGTCTTCAAGCGTTGAGAACAATGGCCTCTATCTGACTATTTGCTCGTAGTGGATAACGAAGATCGCTGCACTGGCAAAAAGGCAATCACTCATGTTGAGTCTACCTTAGCGGCAGTTTGGAGTCGGTTTTCAAAAGGGGCAGGCCAGAATTCATATCAGATTCAGGAATCATCGATCATCCCGATTGACGTTCTCGAGCAGTGGAATGTTCGTCCTTCTCTATGTAGCTCTCTGATGTTCTTACTGCGGATGAGGCTGCGGAATACTAGAAGAGTCAAGAAGCACAGGAACGATCTGTTGTCTTCTACACTATCAGACACCGTTATGATTAGAAAACCCTTCCGCTCCATTGATCTACTCAAAAGGACTCAAGGATGGCTTAGCAGCTCGCTATCTCATCATTCATTCAATGGCTGAACCCCAAGTACAACGCGATACCGAGTATTATTTTGCTTTCCGTACTTTCAAAGTCAGTGTCATTCTGCGACCCGTATCGGATCTTGTACTAAGTATTAGCTGTGAACTAAGGTCGGAGATGCTGTGTTTCGCGTCCCTCGCCATCTCTTCCTCATGCCCAACGCCAAGATCGAGCCAGTACCCAAGAGCGACGGTACTGGCGACGACCTTGTCCAGCTCGGGGACGAGATAAAGAAGGACGATTTTCTCCAACTCTTACGCGCCGTATACCCAAGGTACACCATCACACCTTGCTTTATCCAAAAGCTCACAGCAAATATCCAGAGAATACAACAACCCCGAAACTCTGAGTCAAAATCAATGGCAAGCCGTCTTAAGACTAAGCAAAATATTCGGCATGGACGATGTCAGTCAGAAAGCTGCAAGAAATCTGAAAGACATCTTCTTTGCTGGCGATCCCGTGGATGGTTTGATCTGCGCTAAAGAGAACAAGTTGGACGATTGGATTGCGCCGTTAATTAATAAGATAGTTCAGAAGAAGAAGGAATTAACTGAGGAGGAGCTTGAGAAAGTGGGTGTCCCGCTGGCGATGAAGATTGCATGGGCGCTCGGAAAAGCTGGTGCTCCTATGGGAGAATTAGCTGGATCCGATTCGGCTAGTCCTCCTCCTTCTGCATCGAGCCCCGGGGGAAAGAAGGGTAAGGGTAAGAAGAAGTAAAGTGGGGTTATCGAGGTGTATCTGCCAGATATAGTAGTGGGGCAATCGATGAGCTAGAGAACACCGGATTGATATTGCCACTCATTGACATCATTGGCTGCGGGAAGAAGGCGACATGTCAGGCTTCGAGTCTCTGATCGTGCGATTATACCAGTGTTCGAGAGCTCTGTGGATTCTGGAGTTAATCTCTTAAAATATGAGGTGACAGCGTCCCCATCACCGGGTCGTGTATCCAGTATTCGATATTGAACCATGGTTGAGACTAGCCCTCGCAGAGATCCAGAGTATTACTTCTCCTTCCGGACCTTCCAGGTCAGTCAAGCCTTCCCGCCACTCCATGTTCCTGACGGCTCTGAAAAAATATGCCTCAGGTCGAGGACACATTGTTCCGCGTGCCGAAGCACCTTTTCCTCAGCTTCCAAACGCGAGTGTCCAACCAGTTCCTCTAGGTACGGACAATGAAGGCGATATGGTCGTTTTCGGAAACGATATCAAGAAAGATGAATTTTTACAATTCCTTCGCGCAGTGTACCCAAGGTACACACAAGATATCCGAAGCGCATCGGATTATTAATATTGAAAACGTCTGACCCAGGCACTACAACACGCCCGAAGTCCTGACCACAGACCAATGGCAGGCCGTCTTCAGGCTGAGTCAAACCTTTGGAATGAACGACCTCCGAACGAGAGCAGCTAATGAGCTGAAGGAAGTTTTCTTCTCGGGGGATCCCGTGGAGGGTCTCCTCTGTGCCAAAGACAACGGACTTGAGGACTGGATCTTTCCGCTGATTGACAAGCTTATTGAAGCGGACAGAGACCCAACGGACGGGGAGTGGGAGAATCTTGGACCTGTACTTGGAAGAAGGATAGCGGGGGCACAGGGAGCGGCTGGGTCAAACAGGGTTTGACGAGCACAGTGGGAGGGGTAGATAAGAATTACATTGACGGAGAATGTCCGTATGCTAAAAAGTCGAGTTCAAAGAAGTTATAGCTATACAGCTTCATTTATTTCTGAACTTCAAGTTCCTTCTTCACTGAGAAGGACGCGTTAGGGAATCATGAACAAGCGAGCACAAGACAAACACACTTTTCTCCCAATCTCGCCTGTCTAGCTCACTCATCTCCGGTTCAGCGGTTCTCTTCGGACCGAGGAAGACCTCTTTCCACTTGATACCCTCTCCCTGACCGTCCACCTTTGCGGCAGGCGGTCGCGCAAGTCGATGAAGTCGGTCTAATTCATCCAACGAGATGTTCTTGTCTTCCTGCAGTTGTTTCGAAACTGACTCGAGGATAGAGATTCGTGCTGCGACGCGTGCTCTGTCTTCTGTTATGACACGCTTCTGGCTAACAAGGTGGATGGATATCGAGGTAATTGCGAGCGAGTATATCGCATGAGGGAGGTATGGACTGGAGAGGAATGGAAGCGGCATTTGACAATCCGGTGAGTCGACTGAGCGCTACTGATTTCGGTTGTCCAGAGACACGATCGTGAGGTCGGAGGTTCGAACCGCATCGCTGACGGGCACATATTTGTATGATCAGTGCTGACCGGATCTTCGGTTGCTACCAGTACTTACCTTTAGTTCATTTTTGGTTAATACGAATGGGTTTTTTTTGGGTCAAGATTGGCGGAAGGAAGAGAAAGGTAGCACTTGGAGTCTACTCCTCGTGTCTGGGCTGTATGATTCTTACTCTCTAG
>JANIEX010000895.1:0-17473 GCA_027627405.1 Leucocoprinus birnbaumii
ACCCTCTTAACAGCCTCCTTCAACCCCCTATTCTTCACGACCCTCTCCTTCGCACCCTCCTTATTCCCCGAGCGATTATACAACTCTATATATACCAAACACCCCCAAAATTCAGCAAACCTCAACAGAAACACAAAAGGCATATATCACGTACCCAAAAATCGCTCACCGACCCACAATCTTAAATGTGCATTCCCCACTGCTTGTGCTTCATTCGATCCAGATGGATTAGTACTAGTAGTAACACTAGAGCCAGGTTTCATCGGAGATCCTTGGCCTTGAGACTTTGACGACTTGGATTGGGCACCCAAGCCTGCAGCTAGACTATCTGCCGTCTCGAGCATCTTCTCCGCGTGTTGAGTGGATGTATGTAGATAATGCGATGCTATCAGCGATAGCACTAGAGCTCGAAGATGGTTATCTTGCGAAGCAGTTGAAAGGTTAAGTGCGCGGCGCAGATAAGTCCTGTACGCACACAAAGCGAGAGAGAGAGACGAGCGTCAGCGACCAGCCTTCTCAAAATTGAAAGACGGCACAAAACCCACTTTGCCTTAACAAACTCCTTCGTCAAACAACTATCCAACACTTCGGCAATAGCTTCAAGTGTTCCACCAAGTCCACGACAATCCTTCGTAACGCTCTCCCCAATCTTTCTAAGCTTATTCAACTCCTTGTCTCTTGCTTCCTCCGACATCTCTTTAGGAGATGCTTGCCTCAACAAACCAATCCTTAGCCATAGTTCTCCGGCACGAGCAGCAGTATTAAGCCAAAAGTCCTCTTCCCCGTCTGTATCTTCATCGTTTGTGCTGGAATCAGCAGCGGTATCGTCATTATTCAGCTGTAAAGGGGTGCTCTTCGTCGATTTTGATTTTTTGGTAGGGGTATTATTAGCAGAGGACCTGGATCGGGTATATGCGGGTGGTGAACGAGGATTGCGCTCGCGTTTCCGTGATAGCCACGCGGCTATCTGATAACACTGGAGCGCTCGGGTGGGTTTATTGATAGCGTGGGCCAGCTGTGCTTCGTGCAGCGTGAGTCGAGCGACGTAGGATGAGAAGATGCCATGAGTGCGCGTGTAAGAGATTGTTTCATTGATTGTCTGTGCATGCGCTGAAATATTAAACTCGGAACAAGGGAGTAGTAGATCCCACTTACGCGTTCAGCCTCGTCGAACTCGCTTCGCATGATTGATGCCTATCGAGCTTTTTAGCACTAGGAGATATCTCAAAGGAAAAGTAAACGTACCCCAATGAGCTCACACATCAGGTCCGCTCGTAGTCTCTTCAGTCGTAGGTCAGTGTTTTTGACATCGTTGATAGAGGCCCAAGGAGGAACTGTGATGGAATTAGCGCATATATGCGCCATCTTGAGCATATAACTCACAGGCCAACTCCTTCTTCATCTCCTTGTCGACCGCGAGTATACCCTCGGTGGCAAAAACCTTTTTCTTTGGTTTCCTCCCCATCAAGTCGCGCTTGGCGAGACTGGAAACCAGGAATCCAAGTACATAGATCACGCGTGGGTGAGTGAGCTGATAATGCAGCGGAGGTAAATTGGTAAATGGAATCTGTGAAGTTCCAGTCAGCAAAATCAGAATAAGCGCGAGGAAACAAGTTGTGCGTACCTCAAAGATTCCAGACTTGGGAAAACGATGCGAATGGGTATCCAGCAGCTCATGAAGCCACTTGAGTCGAGGGTTCGCGAGGCTGGAGTCCCCAACATAGGTATAATAGATGATCCCGAGAATCAGAGTGTGCACTATAAGTGTATACTCAAACAGGGATCTCGACGGCTTGGTGGTACTTGATGGCGGAGACGGCAAAGTATGTGTCGAGCTCTGCGCCTCCTTTTCTGCCGCCTTTCCCTTTTCCTCCGAATAGCTCCTCAACGTCTCCTCCATATCCAGTCCGCTCTCCGCAGCGTCCAGACTCTCCCCGACGTCACTCCACAGTCCAGCACGCATGAGTGCACGCAAACGGAGCACGGAAGCAAGTTCAATCACAGCTTGATCTCCTCGCTGTGTAGCACAATCATGCAGGTCGCTTATCGCGCCTAGTGACTTTACTGTATTGGTCACTTCGTCTGTGCTCTGCGAGCTGATACTTGCGATGAGGGAGAGATGGAAAGTATAGACCGTATGAGGTGGTTCATCGTCTGTAAATGTCGACAGTGCGCGTTTCAGGGTATTCTGGGATGCTTTGGCATTCCCGGACTCGAGAGAGAGTTGCGCTGAGAGCTGGGTGAGCCTATGTCGATATGGTTGGAGAGATGGAAGCTAAGAAATCTCTTATAAGCATTGCCATTTTTTGTCAAGGACTTTCGGCTCACATTCTGAGAAATAAGAGACTAAAAGATTGTAAAGGCGCATACAATCAGCATACTTGCAACCCACAAGTCAGAACCACTCACGCCCTTGGTAATCGCCTTCTGAATCTCACTCTCAATTCCAGGCGAAGTAAGACCAATCTGCAGACCCAGTTCCGCAAGCCCAGTGGCCGCACTACACTCCACCGCACTATCAAGGCTCGTCATCGCGGTACACTTCTTCAGCGCATGATACGAAAGAGCAAGCGACCGTTCATGGTTTGTATGCGTCGGGGGATGCAGCAAAAGCGAAGGCAAACCGAGCAGGAGATTCGCTAGAGTAAGCTGCGGGGGTACATCTTGTTCTGCGGAGGGCTCATTGTCGAGTTTCTGTCGTTTTGTCGGACGGGGATTGTCCTCGCTGTCGTGCATTTCTGAGTCCAATAAATGGCGTGACCCTCTCAGTCCACGGGGTGACATGTCGTGTACGTGACTGCTTAATCCGGCGTCGCCGGCCCGGAGCGCGTCAGTATGATGGACGAACCCATGGTTTAATTTGGGGTTAGTTGGTCAAACTTCGACAGATGCGGAATGGAGGGAGGCGTTGACGAAAAAGGGGACAAGCTACTTTTGACCTATGTATCCTCTGCCAATCATGACTACGAGTATTAAATCCAAACTATTCAATGGCTTGAAGAAGTTGATCAAAATTAAAGAGTACTGAAGATTCGAATTTCAGTATATCCAGGGTATACAAAATGAGTGTTGTCAACAACTACACAGGTATCTAGAGAAGCTGGTACACGATGAAGAACAACCGGGCCGCAGGAAAACCTCTGTGTAATTAGTTCCCCCCTTGAGCACCATTGACTATGCCAACAACTTGCTTAACAGCATCTTTTGCACCATCAACGGCACTCAAGACGTCATTGATAACACGAGGGCTAATAGCGGGAGGATCGGCGGCGGGAGGGTTGACGGTGGGAGGGTTGACGGCGGGAGGATTAACGGCGGGAGGATTGGTGGCAGGCGGGCTGACAGCGGGAACATTGCCAGTGACGGCGTCGGCAATGGGGGTAATAATATCATCGAGGTCATCGATATCGGGGTAACCGAGGCCACGACGGGTAGCTCCAGCTGCACCATTGGCCAAACCCTCAACTGTATTCACAGCACCCCCAGCAGTGGAGAGAACTTGGCCCGGAACTCCGCCAAGGACGCCAGACACGGTCTTTTCTACATTGCCAACGGTTTGGCCGACATTGGTAGCACCTTCAACGGTCTTCATTACAGTGTCAGTCGTCTGACCGACGTTGGTGAGGCCTTTGGCGGTATCGACAACTTTTCCGACAGCGCCAGTGGCGCCGCTAACAACACCTCCAGCGGTGTTTGCAACATCTGCAACACCAATAGGCGCGGCGTAAGCGGAAAGAGCGAGAGCGATGGCGACGAAGAAGGAAGTTTTCATGATGAAGATAGATGGATTCAAACGAGTGTGATAAAAACGAGAGCGAATAAACGGGCAGTATGGGTCCCAAGAGCGCGTCAACGAGGAACGGAGAGGTTAGAAGTTGTGTGCTTCGACCGTGTTCCTTTATACAGTCTAGAGAGAACGAACTGTTGAACTGTGAAAAAACAAGACCCCACCATTCGGGAAGGGTAAAGACGTAAATTTTCAAGAAGCGTGGAGAATCTGGCAGAATAAATGATCAGCGACAACACCTGATCGTCAAAAGCGCCAACGTTTACCACATTTGAAGCGTGTTTGTCCTTAAAGAGTGACGATCGCTTCAGGTATGTTGTGCTCGGCTCCAACGGGGGAAGGCTGCTAGCATTCTCAATTGAGTTCAATTTGAATAGCTCCACAAAGGCAAGTCGTCATGGGCAAAAACACATCCATAAAATGTTAGTCTCCCTGAGCCTAGTGGAGCGATATTAATATCAACACTCACCCTCTTGTTGAATAACTCACAATTCGCGAATCACTATATTTTAGGCGTCGCTATGGGGAGCGTATTTTCTACCACTCCAGGAAGTACTCCATGCGATGAAATAACCCTGAAATCCTGAGTGAAAGTCAATAGAACGAGCATAACAGTCACTACGAACGTCACCAGATCACAGGCATCGGAGTGCAATGGTGAGTTGGAAAAGCGTATCAAATGGATTGAACATGCCTTAGACTAAAATCTGAGAACTGTGAGTCTCTAGAGGGGATTCCATAGTTGTTGAACTGCCGTGACTGCGTCGTATATAGATCCGACAAATTCACAGGGACCGCCAGTAGGTTCATCAGCACTCATCAACCGGAAGGGTAACACACAAGGCAGACGCATATCAATAATCTCCAGTAGTCGGACTCCTCGCATGTGTGGGTGGCAATTGGTAAGGAAGAGTGTTTCGAGTCGTAGTAACAGAAGTGACGTGGAGGGCGGAAAGCACGTCTGTTGTGCAACAGAGGAGGACTGAGTGCTGTTCTTTTATATGCTTGGTTGATATATTGTATTATCATTCGTGGGCGGTAGGGCAAGCAAGTCCAGACGGAGATACGGGATTTGCATATGAGGGTGCGGAAGGAGCTTCAGATCAGAGTCACTGTATTGTTAGGATTTGCGACTTCACACCGAGTGATTCAATGAAAAGTGCGTAGAATTAACCAGCCCAAAGCTAGAGTATACAACGAATTACAATATACTTATATACTACTCTACACATGTACTACATGCTGTTATAATACTTATGAAACGTTAAGGATGCGCAGCATCCCGAAAAGGAAATGAATTCATAACATGTATGATACGATCAAGCATTTCACGAAGAGTGACGTTACGCGTTTTTGGACAAGGATTGGCTCAAACAAAAGACGAACAAGATGTACGAATGTATTGTAAACAATGTCCATAAAATACCGTAAACGGATGAAGTGTCCATCAAACAAGTTACCCTCCTAAGCTACAGCTGTCATCGTACTATTTTTCATCTCGCCTGTCTTCGCTCCATCCTTCCCTTTGCCTTTCTTATGATCGTCCTTCCCATGTTTCGCCCCGTCTTTTCCTTTCTTGCGATCGGTACTGGTTCCATTGTTCTTTCCATCTCCTTCGCCCATACCGGTCTTACCATCCGCTTTACTGCCCTGCTTCTCACTATCCTTCTTCTTCCCTTTCTTTCCGTTCTTCTTATCAGCCTTCTTCTTCTTATCACCCTTCCCTTCACTCTTCTTATCTGCCTTTTGATTATCTTCCTCTTTACCGCCCTTGTTCTGCCTACCCTCCTTACTAGCCCTTTTCTTCTCAGCCCTCATTTCAAGACCACCCACATCTCTAGCGATCTCGAAGCCTTGGACAGAACCGCCCAACGCCTCTCCAGCGAGATCGCCATATCCTGACACCATCTCGAGCGAGTCTCCTCTCTTCCCAGCAGCACCAGGGGTGGGAGCAGCGCATGCGGAGATAACGATGGCGATGAATGCGATAATGAACGATGTCTTCATAGTGGAAATGAAGTAAAGGAAGGAAAATTAGTAGTCGTAAATGTAAATGTAAAAGTAAAAGAAAAGCAGGAGGGTGCTGAGCGTCAACGTCAAGCTGACTTCAAGTTCTTTGTAAATCTGAAGGTACTATCGGCTTGAGTAGGCTGTCTTTATAGCCCTTGGGATTGCAACCGTCGCGACCCAGTAGGGCCCGATCGACCGTGACGCTGGGACAACTTAGTACAAACGATTGGGCCTTCAATAGCTTCAGTGTTGGCATGTCAAACCACGCAGAAGAAAGTTTATGGTAATATTAACACCAGCTCATTTGAGAAACGGGTGTCAACAAGGCGAACTCAATGCACTGAGTACAGGGCTCTCAACAACAGGAGACCTGGATTGAAGTGCTAATAGAATCCAAATTTAGCATGGTGATAAACCGTTCAAAAATAGCCTAGTGACAAGAATAGATCAAGTCCGAATCTATGGGACGATGCACAAGTTGAGTCTTACATCCTGGCTTTAGAGTCACTCTCATCCTAGACGAGGGCACACTGCGTGACCCCCAAATTCATTATTAGATGCGTACAAACACGTTACGAGTCCCCGATTAGATTAGATACCTTTTACTTTAATCTCATTACTCTCTATTCCACGCCTCAGACCCTTTGACATTCCCAGCCTTATATACTTTGAGTAATTCATATAGCACCTCAGTCTCTTACACGACGACTGAGCATCGTGTGTTCATTACATTCATAGCACCACGGCCCGAGACTTCCGCCGGTTGCCATACCATAGCTTCAGATTTTTCTCCACTGAAGTCGCAGTTTCCTTAGAAAGTTATCTACAGGAACAGGGCATCTGAGTACTGGCACAAAGGGTATTTCAAAAACAGAGAATTTTGCGCCAAATGCATAAAAGACAGCAACAAGCCGCATGGGGCCCAATCCTACCTAGACCCGAAACTTTGGGTAGCTTGTAAGTCGAATAGAACAACTGGATCGAAAACAGGGTTATGTAGTAGCTGCCAGCAGAAATCAGGTACACAAAGGTACTGACAGCTTCATAGCTTCCGCTCAGTGCATGGATGATGCAAGATAAGACAATGCCAGGCGAGCTCGTCAAACAGGAGCGGAGAAGGTGATTAATGAAGGAAACCAGTAATACAGCAAACGTTGAATGCGATGATCAGCCGCCCAGCTTAAACGTCCGACGGCAGGGGGAAACAGACAAATCATCGTTCTTAGTGTCGGAAAGCTTGAGTCTTGACATCTGACAAGGTTTTTACATCGAGATCACGTACTACAGAAGAGGCGTAAACCGAAGACCGGTGGCCGGTAGATAAATAGTCATGAGTAGGTCTGCGAGTCGGAAGCATGAGCGGAAATAACACAGGATAAACGAAGCCGGAGAACCAGCGTCCTAGAACAACATTTTTCGAACTCATTGTCAAATCAGGCCGCCGATCATCAATCATCTCGTCACCACAACGAGTGCCTGCAGCAACGCCTGGCACTGCGCCTCTTTGCCCCCTCAGGAAGCCTCCTGCACCCCACCAAGAATGGCAGCGATCTTTGCAGCATGCCTATGAGGGACGATTTGAGAGTTATCTCTCGACACGACACACTCCTCGCTTTCCTATACTGATTCTACCGAATAAGGAGTCTAGCTCGACACGAGGAGCAGAGCGGGGATCAGGAAATGTTTCTTTTTTGAAGGCTCTGACGTTGGGCTATTAGAGTTACGTTGAACTTGCTGTCAGATGGGTGAGTAGCACAAAGCGAGCAGCGTTAGGGCCCGACGGGGCAGGCGAGACTTTAGCGAACATGATCCTCTGAGACGCTGGGAACCGAATCAGGCTGAAAAAAAGGATGTTCGAGGCCAAGCATAGAACGCCGCCAGAATTAGCAGAAAATCTAAGGGATACGAGAAGTAACTAGCGTGCCATGCCAGTCACTCTTCAAGTCAAACAGGGGAAATCCCCCAAAACGGAGGCGAAAACAAGGATAATGATTGAAAGAAGCGAAGAGTAGGTATAAATAATATTCTTGACGTACTCGAGCACCGCCCGTTTGCAATTGTGCCTGGTGCTGCAGAGCGAGCCGAGTGTCCAGGTATCATCGAGAGCCTTTCCGATCATACGGGTGAACAAATGAAGGCGGAGCTCGGAAAACCATGCCATAAGTCAATATGTGCGTACATGCGTGGTGCCAAGAGGTAAATAAACTAAACCACAATGGTTAGCAAGAGCGAATTATTATCCTCCCCTCAAAACATCTAGAAACCTGTAGGAGTATAAGGAAACATGACAGAAGTGCTGAAGACTGATGTTCACATACTCTAGTGCGGCCTTCTATTTACTTTTACGAAGAGGGGTAGAGTTCCTCCTTGAGAGTAAGACCTATAAGAACCCAGTCAACATAGGGGTCAAACGCGTCAAAATCAATTAGACATACCGAGTTCCTCCCTCAGTGGCTTGAGTTCTTGCAAGTAGAGCTCATACTGCTGCTTGTTCTCAACCTTCTCCTTCACACCCTCAAAAATCCGGATGGCGGTAGCATAGTCGTTGACACGCCTGGCAGCCCTGACAGCAGCCTCAACAACCTCGGGTGAGGGAACCAAATCATGGGCGAAGCAATTGTTCAAGCCGCGCTGGACTTCAAAGAGGTCTTCAGCGTTTTGGAAAAAGTTGACGTATCGCTCGGAGAAAGACTCGAAAGACTCCTGGGCGTGTCCAGAGGCATGGCGAACGAAGAGCGGTGCGGTACGTGCGGGGCGCACAGCAAAGGAGGGGCGTGAGGCAGCACGGAGGACTGTGGAGAGGAATTGGGCACGCATGGCTGGCCGACGAGGGGAATATGGGTTGACGATGAAAACACGAATGGGTTGCCTCGGGTTGGCCGGAATTCTCCGCGACGTTACGCACTAGTCACTCCGTTACTTTGTTACGCGATAGCCTGGCCCAGACACGCTCCAGGGCCGCTCGTGCCCAAAGGCTTCAACAATCTAGGTTGCCCAGAACATGTACCATTTCGCAGGGACCTGCTCCGCTTGCAGGTTCTCAGGGGAAAAGTTGATTGATACATGACAGAGCAAGCGACGGAGTTGTCAGTACTTGCAATAAGCTATGGCCAGCTATCAGAGCTTCCTGTCATCCTCCGTGGCTGGGACCTACGGTGAGCATGAGAACCTAACGCGACTTCCGAACAAAAACACTGCTCTCATTTTCTCTGACGTCAAGTTCATTGCTAACCATCTGCTTAGCGTGAATGCTTAGTTGATCGCTGTGTTTGTTTACTTTAAACATTGATGACATACAACCGTCGGGGCACAGCCTCCCTTTCAGTCCCGACCGGTAACGTTATTCACCCGGATACGGAGGCGGTGAAGATGATGTCGGTTCCTTGTTCTATTTTGATCGGCATTGTGCTCTCATCTCGCTACGACCTGTGTACACGACTTACGACGTGGGTCCTCGTTGTCAGGCTTTCTCTGAATAGGAAAGCAGGCATCGCGTCTTGGCCCCCCATACTGGGTCGATGAAGTCATAGATCTACTGTCTGAGCTATGCTTCAGTGACCGGGAAGCCCAACGACTTCCTCAGGCCTCAGGTGCTGGCTTAGCTCGCCGACAGTCGATAGAGGTGTCAGATACGACTTTGACGCTCGCATCAACACCTGTTCGATAACACCCAGATTCATCTGAACTTCAGAGCTCATGGTGTGGGGTTATTTCCTATTTTGCATTTTAACAGCCCCCGCGTTGGCTTGATCAACGCCAAACTCACTTATAGCCCGCTACGTGAGGGCGCATCTGATGATCTCCTGATAGCAAACCAAGTGGATCTCGAGATATCGATCGACTGTGCTTGTTTTCTCACCAAATACCATGTTCAGCTATCCACCTGCCATTTCTGATGAGAAGGATTTAAGTACAATATTTCTAAATGTGCTCAAGCTGACTCGTGAAATGTCAGTTTGACGTTTATTGTACTTGCGCTGGTGAGTTTATCGCTCAAGTTCATGTGCTACTCGCTGCTCAAGAGCAAACTCAACTCTAGGTCGACTGCGAAAAGGCGTCCAATTGAGTCACATGTCATGGCGCTTAAACCCTCTGTGGATCTGGCAACTTCACGGATGCGGGATATTTACATTGTCTCCGGTTCCGAATCGCTTCCCCAACTGGGTGGACTAGAGCATCGAGCCAGGAATTCGCCGAAGGACGAATCGATTGTACCAGTCAGTCACGTGAACGCTATTACCAGGAGGCTTAGCACTTGCAAATCTTGAACAGTCTTGTAACCCCATCCCTTTACTAATCCTTGGTACGACCTACTCCTTGAGAGCCACAGAACCTGCTTATTCGGCGCGTCAAAACTCAAATTATGCTTCCGTCGCGATGAGGAGTTGGGCACAGCATCAATCGGGGCATCATTGCTGTGCAGGCTAATTCAGGGCCGAGGGGAAGGCGCAACACTGCCTTTCTAGGAATCGTCATAGGGTCCGCTTTCGACAATCAACGAAGCCGGCATTGCTTGTTTGCTTCTTACTATATAAAAGTCATAATGAGTCGCCTCCTCCCTCCAACGAAATACCCGGCTCACTCACATCCACACTTAAATCTCAATCACGTACTCCAAGATGCAGAACGAACTCCCCTACGAATACACCCTTGAGTCAATCAGCTCTCCCACACTCTTCCGCTCCACATATATCGCTCCGACTATCGACGCAGCTGGCGGGATGTACGCCGCTCACCATTTGACGCGCTGCCCTGGCCCTAACGCTACCAGTCCCACCATGGGCAACATCAAACGCCGCTCTCCTGACACTGTTCTCCCCTTGGATGCTCCTACCCAACCTCGCCGCTACGTCACACCCTCCGTCACATCCCGAAAGGACATTCCCTCCTTCTACACTCAAAACGTCGCACTTCCCTTCCTTCCGAAGGCGAAGAAGATGAACTTGAAGAGGAGCGAGCTGGTATCCCTTCTACGGATCAAGAGGAGATTGAGAGGAGGCGTAGGAAGAACACTATTGCGGCTAGGAAGAGCAGGATGAAGAAGCTTGAGCAGAAGATCGCTTTGGAACAGCAAGTTGAGAAGCTGACTACTGAGAGGGAGATTTGGAGGACTCGTGCCCTCACTCTCAGATCGCTTCTAACCAGCCACGGCATCCCTTGCCCCGACTTCAACGACTAAACGTCGCCGCTGCTCAAGTTTCGCACTGTCGAATATTTTATCCAAACCGTCTTGGACATAATCATTCGTAACCATCCTCATGGGCTGGCACCAATCCTCATACTCATCATCGTCTGCAATCCCATTCAAATTTACTGCGATTCATTCACAATTGCGTTCTCTTGTGAGTGACAGTATCTCGGGGTGCTCATGATGATAACATAGCCGGTGAGTTGGCATTACTGCTGTATGCTACTCTGTATACTAATCGCCAGATCTAATCTCATGCAGATGTTCTGGCTTACCTTGTATGAAAAAGGCTTGATGTCTTAACGTCTCGAAACCTATACTTCGACAAAGTTGGTTTCCTGCTGTTGTCTTCTGTCGCCGCCCCATCTGTTCCAACATCTCAAGTTGTACCAAACTCCGATCTTCCATGGCCGTTCTTTCCATTGTTTCGGGATTCAACATGACTCGCAAGGTTTTCGAACTCCGGGTCAAGAAAATATATGGGCCTCACGAAACGAATGACTTGGAACGTAGTCGCTTCTTCTGGAACGTTCAGCCGATTGGGCTATTTTGTGTACAGTTTCCCTTGAAATGTGTCTCTATCTCTCCCGCCTGTGGATTCGTTTGTATATGGACATGCAATGACTCAAGATGACCATGGACTGCGTAACACCACTTCCCCCCTCCTCGTCACCTGTAATCGGACATTACTAGATCACCATCATCTCCCCTTTATGGATAGCTCTCCTCCTCTTCCTTTGTTTTAGAAGCTATGTTTACCCTGGACTCTCACTCTCACTGTCGCATTCTTGTAGATATTCATTGTCTCTTTTTTTCGTACTACTATAATCGTCATAATGGGAATCTTGTATTTATTCATCGCATTACTGGTCGCGTGCTTGAATATGGGTCAAGGGCCAATTTCTTTCGGAGCAGTATCGACTAATTGGAATCCATTGTTCCTTAAGGCTATTTTTCTCCTTTTAGTTGTCCATGCAGTATCTTCTATTACTATTTACATCGCCTCCAAGTCATTGCTCGAGCTCATGTTTTGAAATGCTACCCATGCACACCGAGTTTGAGAATGAGCCGATCACAGTATCATTGCCGCATATTCGATTGATCGTACAAGCGATGTCTCCGGATCCGGAGGGGAGCAATGTCCTCTCGCATATACGCCGAGAACCAAGTTGTTTGCGGATTGCAGTGAGACTCGGAGTTTATGAGTGTTAATGGTAATAATACCAGGTACCCTACTATCCGCTGAGAAGAGTAGGGCAAAAGAGTGAATGCTATTGACAGACTGTGAAACGTAGCACGAAAATGAAATCGTCTGTTGCGGAGACCGAGAACGCCACAGTCTGTGTCCCTTATGAGGCGTTGATGAATCGGTAACTGCTCCGGGTTGCTTCGAGAGCGAAGGCATAACTTCGGGAGTGGTTGCGGTGCGCTACAGTCGCTGAAGGCTTGCGGGCTTGATGCGATGTTCGGGTATTATGACAGCGATCGCGCCAAGGGCTCGGAGGGTCTTGACACTTTGCGCTGTGAGTAGATGGGCTTATGCATTCTTGGCGGGCTAAGAGCTGGGAGTATTGGTTTGTGTCACTCAATGTTCATTTCGAGCATCTCAAGAGCCTTGTAAGTACTTTGTACCTAATAGAACTTGAGACTCTTCATCGCGATCGCACTGAGAAAGATATAGATCTCGGGCGTGGAGATGTCCTATTCGTTTTTTATGGCCTCTGTGCTCAAGAGTATAGATTGTCCATGGGGTAATGCTGGTACTGGCCTATTTTATCAAGCGCTGTGTACTTGGATGGGCATGAGATTGAGGTGTTATGTACTTAGTAGATTTGAAACCTTGAAGATTGCACGATGAACAACAAAGGAATTCGAACAAGTCATTCTTGAGCATCCTGACTTGCTTTATTCAGTCCTAGACAAACAAAAGACCGTTCAAGGAACGGCTGTACTGCGAGGGCATTTAAATGCCCTTCAAGCAGTTATTATTCTAGAAACAAAGGATTGGCAGCTGAGCCAGTGGGATATTTTGGACAAAAATAGATACCGCAATACCCATCGAAGCGTCTGGATCATAATGACTACAATATCACCAAACGCATTGAAAAAATGCACTGCGGTTCACATTAAAATATTCGAGAGTTGTTAGAGTGCTCGAGCATATGAGAGATGAGCAAAATGAACTCAACAAGACAAAGTGGCTGACTTCTTTGACAGCGCGGAAGCGCGCGATTGAGTTGCTAAGGATCTTGTGCGCTCCACGATGCTTGCTCTACTGAATCAATAAACTGATATGTTAAGAGTCAACGGCAAGGCGGTGGGCGCACCAGCCCCGCCAGTTTCCCCATTCATCGCTTACCAGAGGCGAGGCGTCGGTAGCGCCCGCTCCTCCGATCTGAGTGACCAACGCAATTCACACTCTAACAAGCATGCGCACAGGCGCGTGGAGCCTATTTTTACCCCATCGGCGGTCATGTACTGATGCGCGCCGGGCGAGATTGTTCTATCATTGATTTCAACGATAACCTGAAGGAAGCAGAACCGTGGAAGCAAAGTCGGTGTTCCGGCCGCATATAATCAGATTTGTATGTCATCCTGATTGATCGATGTCAATTCAGCTTGATGATAGAGTGTCGGTTAAGTAGTGCCACTGCGGCAGTGAAAGTTATCAGGATCGGCGGACACACACGTGACGGGACGCGGGTGGCAGTGTGTTATTAAGTTCGGGCTAGGGCATTCCGGTGATGGGAGTGTGATGGGAGTACGTAGAGAATGAGGGGAGATAAGGAGGTGTGGTGGGGCAGCGCCTCGATTCTGCCCTATGTTTCTATGTTTATCGTGTGTTGCCGGAGGGAGCTCGAGTCTCGACATATGATTGATGTACAGTTGTGTGGTTGTTCTTTTGGTGCCATGAGGTGTGACAGTTCCCAGGATGGACTGTCCGGAAGGTTCATTGGAATTGAGGAGTCAGACGTTAAGGTCATTTGCAACTGGTTAAACATGACAGAGAAACGTAGTGCAGGAGGGGATGATACTTTTGCGGTTTGCTTGAAGAGTGTTATGAGCCGAGGTAGAGGACATATCTTATGTTCTTGCCGGATAGAGTACAGGCTGAGTTCGAGGGTGCAAGCCGGAATCCAGGATCATGGTGACCAGAGAGATAAGCACGAAGATAATCACTGATTTCGAAATCTATTGATGGCATCATTGCAGTATTAGCGGCTCGATCGGCAACCAATCATGTTTTGGAGGTTTGAGTTCCCGCCAAAGGCTAATAAAGCACAATATTCCTTCCTTCGGAAAAGATTGTCTGAAGCATAAACTTTGAGAAGTCGGTACACATGGGGGCATAAACGGATCTAGGGTCACAAGGAGATTGTTTGCGAGTGCTTGGTACGAGCGTTTAATTAGAAACCAGTTTCGCGAGTCTTGTGACTTGGCGCCATAAATTTCGATAAAAACAATGTGGGCAAGATGTAGCACAGGAGTGGTCCGTCTAAGATCGGCCTCTTATCTGATCTCTACTTCTAGAGCTATGTCTTCCGCCCTCGTCCTCCCCTTTGACCCCAACGCCGCGTCGGCAAACGTCGCTGGTGCCGATGCCAAGGCCCTTTGGAATTCTACGCCTTCTGGTGACAAACCTCCCAAGGCCGGTACGACCAGGACATTCTTCAATACGCCTAATGGAAAGACTGCGACCATTTCTTCTCTCGGCGACAAGTTTTCTCAGAAGAAGGCCGATGAAAAGAGAGAAATTGTCCGCAAAGCTGTTGGTGCTGGCGTCAAGGAGCTCAAGAACTACGATGGCGTCAAGGAGGTTTCTATAGACGCCTCTTCTGATCCTCATGCCGCCGGTAAGCAGCTTTCTGGTTCAGAGTGGCGCTAAGCTGACAATACGCGCGTCTAGCCGTGGCTGCACACCTTGCATTGTACAAATTCACGCTGAAGACAACCCCACCGTCGCCCTTCAACCCGAACAACAAGGAGCCAATCCCAGACAAGTTCACTCTTGCTCCTTTGGAGAAGTCCAAGGAATGGGATAATGGTGCTGTCTACGCTGAGGCACAAAACTTGGCTAGGACTGTGTGTTGCATCCACTTCTTCGGCTATCCGTAGACTGACATTGCTGGATAGCTCATGGAACTCCCGGCAAACATGATGACCCCAACCGTGAGTGAAATTATTCCGTCTATTCTCATAGCCAACTCAGACTGTCATATAGATCTTCTGCGAGCGCGTTCAGAAGGAGCTTGAGGGTATCCCGAACGTCCAGACGTTCGTTCGCGATGAAGGTTCGTGTCCCGCGGTTCCACTACGGGATGTATGCTAATGTACCAATAGCTTGGGCCCAGGAGAAGAATATGGTGCAACATTCCCGAACTGCGTCGCGTGCATATATTCAATTCTTCCTTTAGAACACCTTCCTCTCAGTCACTCACGGAACCTCCGAGCCTGCCAAGCTTCTTGAAATGTGAGGCTTATTGATTTCTTAACTTGGGCATCTCTCTAAAGGCTAGCGTGCTTGGGTAGTCACTACAAGGGCGCTGCAGACAAAAACGCTCCTCCTGTCGCGTTTGTTGGGAAGGGTATCACCTTTGACTCTGGAGGTATCAGCTTGAAGCCTGGTGCTGTCAGTCATCTACTCTGTAGTCTGTTTGAAGTTCTCACACGCGTCTGCTCACTTCTAGGGTATGAAACTCATGCGAGGTGACATGGGTGAGTGTATGCGCAATCATCGTCAATCTTTGCTAACGTGAACTAGGTGGTGCTGCTACCGTTGTCTCTGCTGCTGTTGCTATTGCCAAGCTACAGCTCCCGTAAGTATGCTGGTTTATCCTCGAATAATATATACTCACAGATAAATGCGACTAGCATCAACTTGGTCGTCGTCACCCCGCTGACTGAGAACATGCCCGGGCCTAGCGCAACCAAGCCAGGAGATATGTGAGTGTCATCTTATAGGTCACTTTATCCGCCAGGCTTACCACGTAATAGCATCTACGCCATGAACGGCAAATCCGTCGAAGTCGATAATACTGATGCTGAAGGCCGTCTCGTTCTTGCCGGTACGCTCTATCCCTCGATCTTGATAACAAACTCGCTAAAACGATCTGCAGACGCGATTTACTACGCCATAACTGAATACAAGCCTCACTCCCTCATTGATGTCGCAACATTGACTGGGTGAGTAATTGTGCAAGATGTATGCGCTCGATCTCATACAGTGTCAGTGCTTGTGTGATTGCTCTCGGCGAGGTCTACTCTGCTGTATACTCCGTAAGTCGATTAAACGGCCAAGTCGACGAGTAATGCTGAATTTTGGTGGTTCCTAGACCTCCGACAAGCTTTGGGAGCAGCTTCATGCTGCCGGAGAGACTGAATACGACCGATTCTGGCGTATGCCCCTCGATGACGACTACCTTCCTCAGATTCACGGCTCTAACGCCGATCTCCAAAACGTGGGACCTTGAATAACAATGTCTTTGTATTGGCTGACGCTCAGATTCCGATTTCAGACTGGTGGACGTCCCGCTGGTAGCATTACGGCTGCCCTGTTCCTCAAGGCATTCGCCGAGGGTTGTGAGCCCAAAGACGATCAACCCGCGACTTTGAACTGGGCTCATCTTGATATCGCTGGTGCTATGGAAGCTACACGCCCTTCGCCTTATCAGGAGAAAGGTATGACTGGTCGTCCTGTTCGGTGAGTTATGAATTTGAAACCGTAAACGTGAACATTGTCTCATGTATATGCGTGTATACTAGTGCTTTAATTGAGTACATCCGTCGCCTTCCTAACGCTTAGAGTTGCGTCGGTGTGGAATATGGGTGGACAATTCAAAAGAAATAAAGAGAATAATGTGTACTCATATCTTACTTTTCGTGGATCAGTGTTTGGAAACCATAAGATGCTGTTACCTAGAGGCGATTTCAGTTGTCGATGTTCACCCTTTATGAATCCCTGCCGGAGTACTGGTCAATCTGCTTGAGGACAGGGACAGCACCGAAGATACGAATGGCTCAATTACGCAAAACAAGACCACTTTGTCCAAAATGGAGCACCAGGATTTGAATGATATTTTTCTTTGGTTTCAATTGGTTTCAAAATTGAATTCGAGACTCAAGACCTGAGATCGATATGACGCTTCGAGGACATGTGAGAATTGGAAACTGCCACGATCGGATTGCCACCCGATGTGCCACCCGACTGCCACCCGAAGGTCACCTGACGCCGCTCTCTCGACCTCCTCGAAGAGACGCCTCGTAGTCTCGCCCTGTTTCGGCGGTTTCTCTATTCATTGTACGTGGATATATTTCAGTGCAATACAGTGCTATTTTGCTGAGATTTCCCGCCTTTTTCTGGAGCAAAGAGTCATTGAAGATCGATCACAATGTGCATCTGTAATTCATGACTCAATGATATTCAATGCGGCTGTTGCATCCTGAAGCATCAATTAAATTCCAGAAAGAGCTCAATAAGTGAAGATCAA
>JANIEX010000896.1:0-17431 GCA_027627405.1 Leucocoprinus birnbaumii
ACTTCATCAATCATTAATCACGCGTTAGACGTCGACGCAATAATACTGGAGATTCAAACACTAGTAATGTTAGGGCTTACAGGTCCTATAACCATCTCCTTATTTCCAGGATTTTATTTGATAGACGACGGTGAGCGTACACAATAAGTCTTCGAGAATTGTGATGGGAGTGACTCACATTTCTCTGTGCAGTTCATTTGATCTGAGGTATCGTTTCTCGGCTCATGTTGACATGAAAATGTGCGCTAACAAAGGAGATGGATACCCGTATGACGAGAACAATGAGTAGGAGGGAAATGGTTCGGAGGTAATGACAACGAGGTGGTGGTGGTGAGGAAGGCAGTGAGAGAAGAAGATGACGAAGCCCTAGCTCGCACCGTCAGTTCATGTATTATTATATCTTATTTAATCAGTGACCTAATTAATTATGCTACCTCTTTTATGAGTGACTACATATGATTAGCAGACTCGTGCGTGCGTAGCTCCTGATACCGGCATGGAGGAATTGATCAGCGCATATCAACATGCCAAGTGCAAACCAGCGGCTGTCAGCACATATCAGCCTGGTGTTATATCTGGTTCACCAATCAGGCCACTCCAGAAGCGTGATCGCTGCTGGCGATACATGGTAAGCGCAGATATGGTCAGAAATTCGAACCAGGTTTTTACTGACAAGAAGTCCCTATGTCTCAATTCAAATAAATAATACACAAGCTATTTCCTACAAAAATGACGGAGACAATATTCTATGGCTACAGTCCAGGTATGTGAATGGAAAACGAACAAGAACGACTGTAGAAAACGACCTCGTGTGCTCAACGGGCTTTCGTTGCAAAAGAATGATGGGAGAGTGTAAGTGTGAGTGACGATGAATGATCGGATGTAAGATAAGGGCTGGAAGGCGTCCGTCCAAGCTCTGCGAGGATTGAGCGGGAAACATTATCGAGGTTGAAGCAACGCAGGCGATCCGGGTCGATGACGACACATAATGATGAAAGGAAAAGCGTGACCATAACCAAAATCACCACGAGAGCAACAAAGAATGGCGGACTCGTCACCAACCCTATTTTACTCTCTTGTCCAATACCTTGGGTTGTGAAAGTGTTGAAGTTATGAAGTGAGAGGATATCGATACCTGGTTTCGTCCCAACATATCCATCCAAATAAGCTTTGGATGCAGAACGGAAGAGTCGGTTGAGATTATTATTGATTGTGGAAATGGGGAAGGGTTTGAGTAAGGTGTCGCTGCATGGATTGTCTTCGTCACAAAACAGGAGGAGACGAGCGACGGGGTTGATGTCAGATGAGGGTATGTCGCCGATACTATCAGGAAATAGATACGCCATTTCTGATACGAGCGATGCCGTAAAAGCGTTTCGTATGACTGGTCGGGAATCGATGTTGTTGATGGGTGGGTGATCGATGTGTACGACGTGTAGTTGACCCTGATCCAGCGTCACTTCGGCTGTATAAGCGTTAAACTGGGGATCGCACGTGAGTGCGACCGCAGCTTCGGGAACAGGCCTCCCCATTTTGTTGTAGCTTGTTTCGAGCTCTGATCGTGTTGACACAGGGAGGCCAGTAAGGTCAATAAAGGGTGTCGTTGAGTTGGTATCA
This sequence comes from Leucocoprinus birnbaumii, assembly GCA_027627405.1. Classification (NCBI taxonomy): domain Eukaryota; kingdom Fungi; phylum Basidiomycota; class Agaricomycetes; order Agaricales; family Agaricaceae; genus Leucocoprinus; species Leucocoprinus birnbaumii. Next base: position 1,618 of record JANIEX010000896.1, read on the forward strand.
GAGCGCTTGTAGGTAGAAAATATGAAGGATGTGCCGAGAAAGCTAGAAGGCCAAGATGCTATAGGAGCTAGAGCTTCGAGAGTTGATGAGCGGGAGGAGTAGCCCAGGGATTGAGAGAGGGCTCACCTTCAACCTGAAATGTCCCATCACTATTCTGATTGAGCCAGTTTATGAACGTCTGATCCCACAGTTTCCAATAAATAGCCCCGGTGTCGCTGTAATTGAAGTCCCATTTCCAAACAGTGGGCTTATGCCAGGCGCACGAGTAGTTGAATGCCAAAACGTCGCTTTTGTAGACAACTCTGCTTCCGTTGACTCCGAAGTCTTGAGAAGGCCAGGGTATCACCAGGTTCTGCGATGTGTCGTACCCGAAGTTGACCTTCTCGAAGAGCTCAAGCCTGAGGATAGAGCTAGCTCGGGTATCCATTAGCTGCGTGTTCACGGTCCTTGAATGGGCATCATGATCCTCTTGACTGAGGAATGTGATATTTCCTAGCTGGAATTCGATGGGGGTGTCAACAGTGACATTTTGTACGACAACCGTACTAGGCCCCAAGCCCCCAAGTGCAGTGAAGAGAAGAGCAAGAATCATGGCCAGTCGGTATCTGACCGTCGCACCACGCGAGAAAAAATGACGTGCTTGACCAAAAAAACTCGTCGTCAACTTGGACACCCTATCCGTCTTTCGTGATATCAGCCGACCTGTACGCTCGTACTGAGCCATACATTCGGCGCTTATGACGTGAAGCAGAACGTCCTTGACGATTATGACTGCTAACCCGTGCCATACAATGAATAAAACCGTGCATGCACCCTTGACCTCGGAGACTGTGATCGTCGATGGGGGGTGGAGAATGACAGGGCTTGTTAGAGCGTAAGTCGCAAGGCCGATATATGCGCCCTGGAGGAGAGCGAATATGCCGATGCGGGAGAATATGGATTTTCGTGTGAGGCGATCATCAAGATGGTTGGGGATCTCGTGTTTTTGGGCTTCCACCGGTCCAATGTCGAGAAACGAGATGGGGGGCATTGGAGGGAGCTTCAGTCGTTTTCTTAGCAGACATTTGTAGATCGCCAACAATAGAGATTGTTACTCAAAACAAAGGTGTTGCACTTTGAGAACAAGAGAAAAGTTGGTAGTCAGGGGTTGTCGGCAAATACCGAGTCGGAGTTTGAAAGGGAAGCTCAGCCCTAAATAATAACGCTGATTTATTTTCGTTCTCAGCTGTTCCGTGAGTGTATATTTAATGAGTCGCATGTATTTAAGAGTACCTCGCGGAACACGGATCGATGGTCAATTGATCTAGCTTACTGCCTGTTCTAAGTTATGCGCGCTTGAAGATTGAATTTGAAAAAGACGTTTTCTCATGATACAGTAAATATACAGTAACTTTGAGAAGATTTATGTCCATCAAGTATATGTAAATAATAGATAGGTCAAAGGACCGTCGTTACACGATCACCCAACATTACCGTCGTTTATCCACCTCCTTTCATGCGCTTTTCAATCCGTTTAGTTCCTGGTCTAAGCGTGAATCCGTACCCAGGATTAACCCTGAGTCGGAACCGGTAGATCCAGTGAAATCCTGTTATGCAGTTAGAAATCGTTAAACCACTTCACTGCGCGACTGTGCAGTTCCATACCTGGGACAGAGTTCGCAGTTGTGACAAGCGTTTCAACTGGATAGTAGAGCGCAAAATCCTTCGCTGAGACTGAGATTGTCTCTGAATCGAAGGATTATCTGTATCAAACCAGAGGAATGAGACTTCTTGATGCTCTTCTAATGAACGATCCCGTGCTCTAGCATTGAGGCTGCTCATCAAAGCGTTAGAATATAATTGGCCTAAAACGAAATTGAAGATGAGTCTGGCAGCAGAATTAGGCCCGAGGGAATACTCCATATATTTTCTTTACCTACAGTCCCGTAGATCCAGGGCCCTGGTGTTATTGGATCATGAGCGATAATTCTCTTGGATCGTTGGATCAGGAATTTGTACTTACACTTACCGAAAATATGATGAGATTTACGATGGCAGCTACTCCAGTGAGCAGGTTTGTCTGGACTGTGACTTAATTCAAGCTTTGGTAAGCACTAGAGGGCAGGAAAGCAGACCAGAAGGAGCTCTTACGACGAATGATGCGATTAATTATGGCATCGGTTGGACGGAAGCCAGTCCTGTGTCTTCGCTGCAGCTGTTTCAAAATAGGGAAAGACGGAGAAAGGGTAAGGTCAACTGTACCCTTAGGGGAGGTTGAGAAACTACCCTTCATGCTATTTTGGTGAGATACTTACAAGAACAAGATTAGCGCGAGGGTGATAATCACGCCTGCAGCGGCTGTAGAGGCTAGCCAGCCCACTGCAACGAAATCTATTATCTAGCACATAACCTTAGTAAAGTGCTAGGAGCCGTTTAAGAGACATAATGAATTACCTTGTAATTCTCGTATTGTCGATAGCTGAGTTCGCCTGTGGACACCACCACTGCAAGTCCTCCAATATTGTCGAGGATATATAACTCTAGCGATAAAGGGATCGAGTTTTTGGATGCTCACCTCCTCCTGCAATTGATAGGATCGTAATGATTGCAAAAACGATCCAGTTCTTTGTTAGGCTATAGACTCTCCATGCGTAAAAGACCTGGACTGTTAGCTGCACCAATGCCTACCAGATATATTCAGCCGAATGCTCGAGCGCACTATGATGAAGAACAGACCGTTATTATAACAGGTACTATAGGGTTTCGAGAAAGGTGATCAGGTAACATTCATATATATAAATTGAAGATTGTTCACCTGCCAAGAGGTCTGCATAGTGGTCAGTATATCTCTTTGACAACGAAATCACTTGCGCTCACAGTCTGGCCCTAAAATGTAGGTGAAGTCCCCTATGTTACATATCTATTATCGATCATGCCGTCGTCGGGCTGTATATCATCTTGGAGGCTTGCTTACCAAAATGAGCGGCCAGAGATCGGTACATAAATGCGCAACTTGTGGCTATAGCCGCGCAGTTCAGAGTAATTTGAGCCAGGACCTGTTCAAGATAGTCCTCTTTCAATCTTGCACTCATCAAATTAACGTAACGCTCAAGAAACATACAATGCATTTTTTCCATAGTCGGTCTCTGTACGTTCGGTGAGCACTACTGCCCCTTTCTCGGGCAGCAAAGGTTCTGCTTACGAAGGGTATCTCAAGAAATATGTGTAGGTCTGGGTGACGAGAATACCAAACGAGAAGATGTTGAAAAAGCAGTCGATCAGGTAGGCTCTGAAACTGAAATATGGGTGGTAAGTTGTAGAGAACAGCGAAAACAGATGGGGGTTAGACCTACTAGATCTGTGATATTTCAGATTGATTAAGACTGAACAGTCTTTCAATAGCCTCAATTTTCTGTTGTGTGAGTTTTGACAGGTCTAGGGCTTTCGGTGTATTGACATGACAAACATGTAGTATCATTTGCTGAGTGTTGATTGATGAACTGGTTATACATGGTGAGTGGCAACGGCGCGTGCATCCCAGCCGGAGACCCCCGGAGACCAGACATGAAGTACGGATGGGTGTAAGCACAGAGTCGTTTGCTCCTACATAAAGCATGCTCGTTGACGCTTATTTCGCAATTACTTCTATGGTGCATCCAAAGCACGTGCAGTAATTTGAGGCATAATCCACGCTCAGTGATAGTAACGGCCATAATTGGAGATCGGATGATTAAATTTGACGAGGGTTGTTAGGTGCATTGAGGTTTCAAGGGTTTGAATTAGTAACTAAGTCTTCGAATCTGTCATATCGTCGATGATATCGGTACACCAACATTGTGATATAACAGTTTCTTGTACCGTGATCATGACAGATAATTATCACGATCCAATCATGATGAAGACAGTAAATTTTAAAGTCGAAAGCTAGTTCCCTGTTTAATTCACTACCATTACAGAAATGTTTGTACGATCTCCCTCCCCCAGACCTTCAGAGCCAGGACGTTATCCACTTATTACTCGCCTGGGTATAAGTGCAACTCCCTCAGAGATGGAGGACACTCAGGTTCTTATCCAATACCCCGATGAATATCACCATTCCAAAACAACTGCCATGAACCACCGACTCATATTCCAATTTGTCTTTCGAATAGGAGTTTTCATTGCAATTGAAATGGGATTTATTATCCTAGCCTCCCTTGCAACGAGTAATTCCAGACTACTCTCCCTCAACCTCTCCTCATCGATCTCCCTCACCGAAGCGAAGGGGGCATTTACCGTGATATCTGTCGTATGGCATTCCCTTGCAGTATTTTCCATCAAAGAGATACTACTCCGCATCTTTAGTGCTGAGTGGATGGCACAAGTGCGAAGAAGTGGGAAATTAATAATCCGAGAGACCGATATTGTCTCACGGATGACGACAGGATATCTCGAGCAAATAGCATATCTTCGGTCAGGAAATGCGACTGTATCCTTCCGGATTGGCTTCATGTGTACACTGCTATTGCTGGTCCTAAATGGACTTGGCCCTAGCGCCATCACGGTCAACTCAATCCTAACCCAACAGCCAGTCAAGATCAAAATTGCCAACCTTACATTGACCGAGAATCTAGCCAATGGAGGCGAACAATTGTTGGCCCCTGACAGGGCAAATACCATCACCCGCTTGGAACAGCTAGAAAATTCGACATACAGCTTCAGAGGGCAGCAGTCCAATCTGCTCATCCCATGGCCATCACCCGATCTTATCTCGAGTAACCAGACAATTTACTACCATAGTGATGTCATCACCTACAACTTCAGTTGCACCTGGCATGTACCGAGTGGTAACCTGACCAATGGTCTCCGAATCGACGGGAACGCTTGGTTTATATCATCCGGGCGGTTTGATTATGGGACAACTCCGGCCCTGGATGATGCAAGTGAGTTCCTGTCTATATTAATAAAACTCTGAGGGGCTGATGTCATTTACTTGTAGCAATCTTGCCGCTCGAAATGGAGGGTGAAATCGGAGAGTCCGTGAAAAGTCCTATAGTGTCCTTCATCTTTGTTGGTAGCAATACGACCCTTTCGGATCGTGTCGCCATGAACCTAGAGGATGTTCCTACTCTGCTATTTTCCGCCTCGGACCTCAGTGGTTCTGATGGCGATGTAGTTGACTCAGAGGCTCAAGGTCTGATGACCGCCCTCGTCTGTGATCCTAGGCTCGAGATACATTGACCGAAGTAATTCAAATTAATTCGCTCACTTGAAAAGTCGTTCATCGCGAATTAATTGTTTTTCAATTAATCCTCCATTAATTCAAATGAATCTTCAATTAATTCAGATTCATATCTGTATACACTGCGCTGGCGTTTCGCGTAATAATGCCTGGGTTAGTGAAGCAGTACTGAAATTTGTATTGAATGATATCTACTACATACGTCGCGCTTGGGGCACATGGGCTTAAATTGTGCATGGACCTATGTTCAAAGCTTTCTCGAGCGTGATCTGAGCACGACTCAAGCATGAACCCTAGCACTGCTAGGTACGAAGGGAGCGTCGATAAGCGTGAACCAAGGGTGGACCCCTGGCGCTTTTCATGCTAGCGCAAAGAACTCGAGCTAACAGCACAGTCCGTGATTAGTGGCGCCAAGTCTGTATATAATAGTTCTACAACCTGAGGATCACACAGCCCTATGATAGCGTAGCTTTTCACAGATAGATTACTGTAGATAATGCACATTTAGAGGCGCGTTTCCATCATCCAGCGCGAGCCCCTTGAGACTATCATCAATCGGTGAAGTTCATGGAGGATCGCGGTTTGTGTACACACCTGTTTCCCACTCAGATATGGATATCTTCCACGCAAACACAAGTTTCCCTTCGGTACAGCTTCGCAAAGTCCTGACCATTCCAGCCCTTCGAATCCGGCTCGAATAGCGCGAGTTCTTCGTTATCTTTCGGTGGAATGTGAGTCGTAGCGAGATACATGTTTTTGCGGTCGAAGAGGCGGACAGTCATGTGTTTTGTCGCGTTTTTGGGCTCTCCTGATGTGCGATGGAGGTCTTTGCTAGAGGTGAATTAGCAGAGCATTATCGCAAGCCGTTTGGCTGTACTCACGTCACCAGCCAGACAACTGGCCCCTCAAAAACGTTTTTCCTTGCAATAGTTGACGACGGCAGGCCAGAGGATCCTTATGTATTTCAGGAGAGCGGTGCTGGCGCCAGGCTTCAGTGCCGAATAGCGAGTTGTAAAAACCCAGGTGCGGCGCTGTTTCTCGAGTGGGAGTAAGGGTCTTTCAACACTACGAACATTAGTCAAGCGAAGGAGCTATCAGCCAGTGGAAGTTACCTTGGTTTCTCGGGGAGTGGCATGCTGGAAGCGGTTTTACTGGTGATAGTTCTTGATAACGACGTGGCGCTATGGAAGAGACTGATGGTGCGGGAAACAGGGAGTTCACCCGCTGATCACGCTCTGGAAGCTTATTTCAACTAGTCACAATATCCCAACACGACCAGGACTTTGTTTGTTCGGCGGAGCAGACATCGCTGACACGCTCCTCCGCCGCCCTCGAGGCATCCACCCCAATCTCGCTTCCATCGAAACCCACCATGGGCGAAATTGGCGCCGAAATGTCGATGACGCATNCTACGTGTTCCACTCAATGCCNACNACGCGTNCTACGCGTTCCANTCNATGCCAACNGCGCGTGCTACNCGTTCCACTNGATGCCGATGACGCGTTCTACGCGTTCNNCTCGATGCCAAATGGCGGTTTTACGCCTCCTAGCCGGCGCAACACCCGATCCATGATTGATGCTCGATATGCAGGAGCGTGTTGCCGATCTTGGCCAGAAAACCCTCAAGGTCGGCGTTCAAGTTCGATCACAATGTTAATCAACGCGGTTATCCCACCAGCGCTAGCGTTAAGCAATCCAAACCGGCGAACGTTACATCTCCTGCACTGGTACTAGCCACTGCCGTGGAAGACTCCTCCTTTGTGACTGTTCAGTGCCTCTTCAAACTTGATGTTGTCTGCTGCAGCGGGCGTTCCTACTAACCACCAACCCGACGGCTCTCAATCCACTCCTTAAACCACCAACGCATCCCTGTCCATCCTCCTTACCCGCAACAACCAAGATACAGCTCTCTTAAGCGAACCACCCAATACAGTCAAAAACCTCGGTTGCCCATTCCAACGAATCACACTGGGCGGCACGCGCCGCCAGTGACGAAGCCAAAATCCGTGGTCACAGACGTATCTACATCACCTCTGTTCCAGGTCTGCTGTTTCAAGTATTCCGTAATGTCTCTTGCTCAGACAGCATTATCTTAGACGGCGGCGAGTATGCACGCCGCTGATTCTTTAGCTTAGATGTCGTGTCTGCCTCTGGTAATGAGACTATTCACTTGGCAGCGTATACGTTTGATAAAAAGGTGAAAATCTGGGGATGGGAGAGTAGTTGATTTCGGCGAGAAGGGCGTTGCTTGGAGGTGAAGAAATGAAGTGGAAGGCGCGCTGATTTGAGTAGAAGGGGATCTGGTAAAAAGAGCTTGACGAGGCTTGGAATGGGATCGTAGGGCTACCGCTGTGCTTGACAGCATCTCGCGGAAGGAGTCTGATGCTCGATAGAGTGTGTGAGAGTGTGTATGTATTATAGAGTGGGGATTTCAGGTTGACCAACCCGAATTCATGAGGCGGTTGCTAGTGGAGCTTAAACAGTACAGACAAGGAATAAAAGGTCAGGGTGATAGCATCACAACCCGGCTGGCCTCCTCTCAGTCAAATTGTCCTCTGAGCCGCGCTGAAAGACGAGTAGCGAGGGCCTGGAGGAGGTTTTTAATCCTTCGTGTACCCACAATTCTACGCATAGCCGCCGAGTTGGCTGGTGCCAGGCTTTCTGATTCTGGGGAGTGTGGGAGCATTTGATTTCTGGTAGAGAGGTAGTGCTTGGAGGAGAAGAAATGAAGTGGAAGGCGTGCTGATTTGAGTAGAAGAAGGGGATCTTGTGGAAAGAACTTGGCAGATCCTGGATGAGAGGTGTTGAGACTGCCACTGTGCCCAAGAGCATCTAGTGGAATTAGCCTGGTGTAATAGAGTGCGTGAGAGCATGTATGTATGATTGAAGGGGATTTCAGGTTTGATCAACAAAAATCAAGGCGGTTGCAAGTGGGGGTTTGGCGAGTGAAGACGAGGAATTTAAAGGTCAGGACGATGACATCAGCGGTAGTGATGCAGATGGTAGAAGAAGGCGAAGCAGACGTGATACTGGTCGAGGCGTGGGGCTTGGCGATGAAAGCTGGAAAGAGGGCTTGGAGTACGTTGTGTCAGAAAAGCGCTAGCGCCTTCAATAGTGAATTTGCCAGCTCAACCGATTACGACTGGTGGCCTAGAGCAATTGATTTCTCCCAACCTCATTGCTCGACGAGTTGAGGATGGGTACAATGGATGACATATTTTTTGGAAAAGTGAGTTTCATTTTGAATTTGAATGTTATGTCAAAACGCACCTTTATGAGGTCCAGGGACCTCGCCACTGAACCTCAGCCTTCTTCACACCATGCTGCCAAAGTCAAACCCTTTGATGTCATTGCTGGGAAGTGATCCGCGAGGACCAGATGCTCGAAGAGTGAGTGCCTTCACAAACTAAGCAGTATAGATATCAATACTTACTCAAAGATAGAGGCCATAGATAGCTATTTTCCAGTTTAGCTGGCACATGCACTGGGAAAAAATGTATGGCAAACATGAAGGAGAAACGAGCACATTGGAATATGAGAGAATATTAGCGGTCTACGTGCGAAATTGGATATAGGGCTACAGGTAAATCCCCACGGTAAGCATACAGCGATCAAAAGTTGGTGAATAGAATAGAACTAAACTAGCTTGCCCAGAACATGTTCATTAATAGACAAAATAGACTTAGGTTCAAAAACTCGGCTGGTCATAAATAGGCTGAGAAATTGCAGTTCAGGAAGTGAGACTACCCGGAGCAGCTAGACCCCTGTTTTGGGTTAATGGCGTGCGTAACACTGGGGCAAATAGTACTAACGGTGCGTTGGAACTATCTCTAACATCAAGCCACTGCTGAGCATCCTTCCACTGTTCAGAGACCTTCTTGGACATTGCTGCATACATTGCTGCGTGCCGGTGAGCGTAGGCAGAGAAACCAGGCCGATTCTGATTTCTCTGACCTAACTCCGTCCATGTGGAGGACATTCGGGCGAAAATAAAGGGTAGATCGCCGAAACTCTTCATTGAGAAGCTCCAGCTCTTCCTGGAGCCGATCGACAAGTGCTCGCTCACGGAACCAGCGTGCACGCTCAACTACGACCATCAATGAGAATGTTTGGGTCACGTATACCAATCCAAGGAAAGCGAACCTTCCAGCAACCAGGAGTCAGTAGTCATATCATCGGGCTTGCCAATCGACCAATACCAGGGATTGTGTTTTGACGAGTCCCCCTTTTTGTGGAGCTCAAAAGGGCTTTTCACCCATAGATCATCCCGCGTTAGGGGATTCAAATCTGTGGTTACCTCAAGCACTTCAAGAATTCGATATGTCTCCTGGTAGCGAGCAAGGAGGCGGTCTTTCTGCTCCTCGGCTTCCTTGTAACCGGAGTTGCCGTAACTCCGAGTTTCTCGTCCGATCGGTCCCAATTTCTTAGTAACCCGGACATAATCCGAGCGGTGGATCCAGTCTCGCAGTGCACGTAAGATATCATATGCACGACCACGGCGAAGTCTGATCTCATATCTGGTAGCCTCTTGAAGGCCAAGGGCGTCCCGTTCTCGAGCCGTGTACGCAGACGGTAGCCGCAACTCAGTATGTTCCAGACAATTCTCGTCAAGGGGCGGGAGGGGACGTAAACAGGGAAATAACTCCAACTGAAGCGAGCGCCAATCCTGCAAAGAGCTGCTTAGCGAGGACGGTGAGTCTTCATCTCCATCTTCATCGCCTATATTATCACTGAGAAATCTAGTCTTAGCGTAGGACCTAGAAAACATTAAGCACAGGGAAAGAACTAATAAAAAACCATAATGACGTACATGAGGTCCTCAAGCTCTAGCCCGCGGCGAATGAAACTGCAGACCGCGATATCTTCATCACTTTCTTCACCAACCAGCTCAGCGTAGGCCTTAAGCTCGGATGTCCCTAGGCGTAGATTCAGATAGACAGATGTAACAAAAGAGGAATCATTTACCTCTGTCCTTCAGCTCGAACAAAGAAGGATTGGATTTGGAGGCCTCAATATTGATCATCCATTCTGCAAGTATTTCTTGAGGTACGGCCCGGGTGAAAGTTTCGAAGGAAATTTTATGATCATGAAGCTCCTTGTGCCAGCGTTTTGCCTGAGCTGACAAAGATGAACCTAGTAGTTATCAGTAATTGACCAATGATTTAACGAAAATAAGCGCACCAATTTTGATAACCTTGCACCAGTTCCAATAGCCGTTGAAATCGTCAAGGGTATCATGGCGGTGTCCTTCGTTAAGCTCTTTGGTTGAGCTTGCTGCGTGATTTTGTTCTGACCACGTGCTCTCAATTCCTTCACCGTACGTCATGGCGGAGTACGGCTTGTAGACGAAGGAATGGTTGATCTGACATTCCCACTTGTGTTTCTCTATATGCATTTTAGGAACAGCCCCCCTCATTTTTTCCACTACATTTTCAAGCCACGGGAAATGTTCGCGAAACCGGCGAGAAAGGTTGACGTGATACTGGCACCAAATGTCGTAACTGACCATGATCCAGCGCTGCCGCAATGCCTCCGTCCCAAGAGCATGGGCAAGGGCGTAGTCCGTCTTTGCATATCTAGAAAGCATGTCAGGTGTGGCGGAGGAGGAGTGAGACAACGAAGACTTACGCCTCTCCCTTATCCAGGTCAACCATCCCTTGAGCAACCCAGGTCAAATGGCGAGCACACTGACATCCAACAACACCAGTAACAGCTGCGTCTTTAAACTTGACGCGACCTTGGTGATCGACGGCTTTCAGTTTAACGCAAGTTGATTTCTATATCTGGGTCACTCAGGTGCTCTACGAATAATAAAAAAGGACACGCCTCTTTTTCTTTTTCCTTCTTGACGCTTTCCATGTGAGCCTTGAAAGCGCTGTGCTCAACAAAATAAGCATGTCCGTCGTTGAGAGCCACGTCGTTTGGATCGTTGTTTTTCCGCTTCCTCTGCAGTTGAAAATTTCCGTCCAAAGACAAGAAGAGGGTAAAAAGATGACTGTCTAGATTATTAGCACCTTGCTTATCCTGAGAAGAAGCCACATACGCGTCTGATTCAGGAGCAGCTAATACGGCGGCATCATCAACAGTAAACCCAATCTCAGGGCAGGCTGGGCAGTAGACGGCCAAAGAATATTTACGCCGATGTGTTAAGATCTGATAGATCTTGTGCTCGAGGCCTGCCCACCGCCTGAGAGATAAAGTACGCCAAAATCGCATAACAAGTACCATCGAACTGTAGCGGTCCTAAGTAGAAATAAGCGTTAGAGTGACCCCAGCCATTGGTTAATTGACTAACCTCCACAAGGTCAGGAAATGCAGCGTTTGTATGCATTCTGAGCGCCTGGTAGTAATCATATGCTGATGATTTTGAGCTGAGAGAATGGCGATGGAAGTCTTCCAGGACATCGAAAGTGAAAGCAGTTCGGGGACTTTCTACGGTGGGTGGAAAAAGTCGATTTCCGACGAGTTGGCATAATCGATCATATGTGTGATCCCGGGGTTTGCATAAGCAGAAGGCAATTCGCCGCTCGTGCACACCGTTTGTGTGGACCACAATAAAATTGGTCACAGTCCCCCCCTCCCCACCGGACACGCTTCACCACCGTGACCGAGATAAAGTGTGAAATCAAGCTCATGGAGGGATGACTTTTTGAAGTAAGTGCCGGTCCACAGCTGAATGCGGTGAAAGGGATGTTGAACGTGTTGTCGTCGGATGCAGGACGAACAGACAGGGATCGAATGGAAACATTCGAGGCAGCGATATCGAGTCGATCCACCACTGTCACAGGAGCATTTCTGTCCCACCCGATTATCGTATTCCCTCCCAATAATTTCGCCTTGAATGAGATTTAAGACCTCCGGTGTGAAAGGTGCCATCCTAACTGACATCGCCTTGGCCAAATTAGTCGGTAACTATTCATTTGTTGACTTGATGAGAAACGTACTTGATCACCCTTCGAACGTTGAGTTCGAGAGCCGATATTACTCTCTTCACCCTCAACAATCTGAGATCTCTCCACTTCCTCAACTCCTTCCAGCCGCTCTGCCCTCTCCTCCAATTGGTCAATTGCCGCTAACATTGAGTTCGACCCTCCATCGTCCTTATTAGGTTCTGCTTTGCCTTGAAGGACAGTAACATCTGATTGTAATCTGGCCTTTTTACTGAGAGGCCTATGGGTATCGGTATTCCGGATCCCTTTTGGGAGCATCCTTTCTCTGCGCGCGCATGATAGATCAGCAAAAACGATAAGAAACGATAAGAAAGTATGAGGATCAGACAAAAAAGTATCAGCGTCAGCCTTATCAAAATTTGGTCACCCAATTTTCATTGGCTGAAGCATTGATCGTCAGTCACAAAATCTATCTACATCACGGGGACAAATTCTAATCGAAGTCTGAAGCAAGAGCAAGCATATTGGGCGGAGCGGTATGCAGCCACGAACCCTTGTTACCTCCAGCATGAGCAGTAAGTTCACATCGATCATCCCTGTATTCAAGCACCATGAAGCGAGATCCAAAGCGCTTCCCAGGCTCCAGGCAATGGACCAGCTGACCCTTCCTTGACGGTGGTACGGACTTGACATATTGGTAGGGGACTGAGATTTGTCGCTGAACATCATCGTGAATGTAAATTTGAACAAAAGGTCCACTGATGTTTCGATAGACTCCTCGTTTCCCGTCATAAGCACCTTCTTCAAACAGCTTGTCACTGTCAATTGCCAGGCGCAACCGTCCAAATTTCTTGAGAAAAGGAAGGCTGGTGATCCAAAAATCACGGGCTGAAACCCAATCAATCTAGATCCATAAAGGCAGGCACGGTACTCACGGATCCGAGGCCCCACACCAGCCAGGGAGCCTCCAGATGGAGCATCCTTAGCAGTAAGGTTCCAAGGATTGGATTCATGGTCCGATGCGCGTGATGATGCTTCAGAGAGTAAGCATAAAGGGTCGGTAAATGGCAAAATGGATCCAATACTCACTACTGAGTGCGTACCATGTGTCAAGGTTTTGAGGCGTGTTTCGTTGAGGCTCACTTCCTGATATCAAGTGAGCGTTAATAGCTGAATGTGGGAGAAGGGAAGGAAACCCACCGTAGCTTTTATCACTTGCTAGAGACTGCTGACCCACTTCCCAAAATGAGAGGTTCAGCGCGCCTACATTGTCGGTTGCATCGGGTTGTGGTGTCTTGCTCCTTGGATGTTCAGTGTCACTAGGTTGAATGAGGGAATGAATGTTGTGAATTGGCTTAGCTGTGATGCCCAAGGAGTCACTCTCATCAAAGGTATACCATTCATTTTTTTGACTAGCTGCACGTCAGTGAGCGCTCATGAGAGAACGGCGCGGCTCACAGTTCATAGGCTAAATATTCCCTCCGAACTTGTTGCAACCCTTTCCGAGACTGCATGTAGGCTGCTCTCATTTCAATAGTTGCAATCCCTGTGAAACTCATGGCCACAACTGTGCCTGAAAGTCCTTTGAGGGGGCCTTTGATAACCACGACTGATAACCGCTCCAGGTAACCATAATCTGGTCTGTCCGCCAAGTCTGCGAGTTTGACTGCTAAAGTTGGAAGTGGAGCGGGCGGCTGCCCGAGTCGAATACGATTCACGGCAAACTCTAAATACATTACTTCGGCGGTGACATGACCTGGCTGGAATCACTAAACTGTCAGGAATGTCCATTGCAACGGATTAAGGCCCACCGTACATGAATTTTTGGGTTGCAAACCACAGCTGACATGGCTTGGTCATCTATGTCTAGGACAAACCCCTCATAGCCGCAAAATTCCCCAGCTTTGATTCTAACCTCATCGCCGGTCTTGAAATGGCGACGAATTTGATGAGATGGGACCTGGACCTTCAGCGGAAGGTCCAACAACTGAACATACATGTGTGTTTGAGCAAACCCCTCAATGGTACCAATGGAGCCCACATGAATAGTTGAGAGCAACTTAACCATGTCTCCCTCCTTGAGTTCGCGGGCAGAGGCCAACTGAAGAGCATGAACTCGGATATCAGAAGGAATAGTGGGGCAGGAGAGAAACGGTTTAAGATCCTCAACCGTTGGGTGAATGGCAACATGGTGATATGCGTGTGGGGGGATAATGCGGAGGAGGTAGCCGGAGGCATCAAAAAGGCGCCCCATATACGAATACTGGGCAACTTGAGCCACCTTTTTTCTCTTTTGAGTCGTAGCTTCGGTGATTGTCAGTTTTTTTGACGGCCTTCGGGCCTGATATCTTTGCGGCCTCTTGTGGATCAAAAAGTCGAGCGGGTGGGACGACCTGAAGATCTGCTTTTCTCCAGCGCTTTGGAGGTGGACCGCCCGAAGCCTCCTTCTCGGGGGCGTAATAGATTCGCGGCACCAGGGCGACAATCAACTCCATAGAGCGCTCGTGGACATGGTGGACAAATGCAAGATCGTTCCGGTAAGGCCGATACTTCAGGCGGACCCAGCTGTGTGGCTTGGGTGAAAAGAAGGGGGCAGGGTTACTAAGGATAGAGATTCCTCGCGAAAAGTGAGAGCGCGCGATTCCCACCATCGAACACCATAAATCTGTTTGCAAAGCAATGCCACGTCNGACCACTGATACGCCTCAATGTAAATGCGACCCATGGTGCCAGGTGCCGAAAATATACTTCGAGGAGGTTCGCCGCGATAGTAAGTTTTGTCGTTGGCTCGATTAAAAAGTCGATAGACCGTTGCCTCCTCAATGCCGACCTGAAGAAGGGTGAGAATAAAGGACAGCAGACCAGAATTTTGCTCACATTCACAGGAACTTCCCATAGCTCCCAATCACCCTCTTGAGGCGGGAGAGACAATTCAGAATACCCGCAAATTGGTTTCCCATTCCCAGCGAAGTCTTCGGATTCACCGGTTGCTGAAGCATTTGAAGCTGCCAGTGCAGCTCGGCGAGCTTTCTGATCCTCAATCCTGCGAGTGTATCGCTCCTGCATTTCCTCCGCCAGGGGATTTCGCTGGACTTCATCCTCGAGGCCTCAGCGCGGATATCTGAAGGAGTCTTCGGCAAGGTCCTGGTCATCAACAATGAAGCCTGAAGAATTGATATGAGTACCGCCGGTACATCTACTGAGTGGCAGTCAACGCACTGTCGCCGCCCTCCACCAGATCCTCGTCATCTTCAACCTCTAAGCTTTCTTCACCGTCTGATTCAGCTTCGAGATCAAGCCATCCAAGCGACCGCTTTCTTCTTGGTCCAACCTTTCTGATGACTTAGCTATAGCTAACAAGTCTAAATGATAGATACCGCTACTTACATTGGCCTGCAGAGCTGCTTCATTGCCATCAGGACTTGGTTGCGCAGCCTCTCCCTAGAAAGAATGAGCATCTTGTGAGCATCTGCGGCCAAAAGGAGCAAAATTACTCACTGTCTGGCGCTGCACCGACCCTTTTGGCTGGTGTAGGAGTAGAACCGCCAGCCTCCTCTCAATAAAGGGCAATAAGACTTACTTGCGGAAAAGTTATTGGCACATCATCATCGGGATCGCCGTACCAGGTCATTTCACTGGCATCCTTGAGGGTTCCATCGGCATTCACTGCCTCACCCTATCCATTCAGAATGAGTGATAGTGCCAGCTTATTGTGACATCACAT
>JANIEX010000897.1:7204-17423 GCA_027627405.1 Leucocoprinus birnbaumii
CNNTCTNGAAGNNCTCNANGNATNNNCANNNNGAAATGTGTAGAGACCTTAGGGTCTTGATCAGGACTGTGCCTAAGCTTAAGTGTTTACAAATGTGCTCGTCCAATGTGTCGATAGCATTATCATGGAAGTTCCAGAGAGCGCTCAATCAGCCCGGGGTATTGATCAACCAGTTGCTGACAGCTGAGGAGACTGAAAGCTATGGATCTTAGCAACTGTATCCGAACTGAGGTTGGCGAGATCGAGAGGGGTGGAGGGTCAAGTAGAGAAAAGTAGGATACATATATGGTGTATATTTCGAATACAAACGGGCAATATATCTAGCTATGAACAATGGGGACCGAGGACAACAGGATTTATGTTCAGGTGCTAATGATCGAGCGCTGACGACGACTTTATGCTAAACAGTGAAAAATAGGCGTTTCCTCGACTGGCTGTGAACCCTCGGCTACACAGCTCTAAGCAAACATCGGTTCACTGGTTATTGAGGAAGAGTCTCCTGAGAAGGTCGAAATCGAACAACCCGAGTTGGCCAGCTGTCTAATATGTAACAAGACCCGGCAGGCCAGTATTGCACGAATAACGCGGCTTGCTCTGCATTTAAATCGTCACTGACTAGGCCTACGGATGTTTTTCTGAAAATCACCTACACTACAAAAAGATAGACATTGTCTGGCTGCGTTGGTCTCAGCCGTTAGCTTCGGTGGAAAGCTCAACATCTGAAAACTTACCACTCGGAACTCAACGATAATTGAGGTGATTGACAATACTTCAGGTTTGAATATCGGTCAGCTATGATATGATGATTGAAGCGGTCTCCTTTATTGCACTCACACAAGAGATACGCATAAAACATAGTGCCTACCAGGGAGAATTTGAGGATCCAGTTTTTTTTGTTGATCACGTACTACAAAAATGCAGACTCACCCTCCACGTAGACGCTTGGGACAAGTTTTGAGTAAATAAAGGTCTCGACTTTAGACCAAAACCAAACTAACTCATCATATCGAGGGGTCAGGCAACATTATCGGGGTCAATGAGTAGAGTAATCCCACATACCCTCTTTCAATGTAGGGTATAGCATGAGACCTAACATGGCTGAAACGATTACAACATAGTCAGCATTAGTGAGTACTGCTCAAGCCTCTAGATACCGGACGAACCTGCATCATATACCGCCAGCACAATATAGTTGATATAGAGCTTTTGTCCTGGTATTGGAGGAGTGAAGCACGAAATCTGGGGAGTTTCAATGTTGAAAACTGGGTAACCCATCCGCGTCAGCATTCGCACAACAACACGACAAAAGATTGAGACAACCCACATCGCATGTCGGAAGAGATGAAATTATGGAATAAATCGTAGGCATTGAAAACAAATGTACCAGTGAGAACGAGCAGGAGCGTGGCCGCAATTATCCTTTGGTTACCCCATACAGCGCAGGTACGTATTGCCAAGGTATCTATAATGATAGCTGTGAGTTCAAGCGAGGTTTCATGATGAAGAAATTACAAACATTCAGCGATATAGAGAGCTACTAGATAGAGCACTTCAAAATGCTTCAATATCGCCATCCATACTATTCTAAAAATATACTCACGGATACTGGCTTTGAGGGTCAGCATACATGCGTCAGTCTGATTCCTGCTTGAGCCTTGCCAGAAAAGAACAGTTCAGCACCCAGGATAAAACTGGCGGAGAGCTCGCTCACGAAAATAATATGGTAGAGAAAAGTCGAGAACAGGCAAGTAGCGATTGATCAGGTAAACGATCTTTGTGATCGTCCATCGAGAGTTCCACACTAGAGAGACCTCGAGGTCAAGGGTTACCAACCAGTCGAAGACCTGCAAAAGCCGGTTAGTAAAGTATCGAAAGATAAGTTATGAAAACGGACCAGGACCGTAAAGGAGGCCACTTGATTCGGGCATGTGAGTTCGAACATACGCTATCAGGAAACAGGGATTCTCACTCTCGATATACTAAGGAGCATATACGAGCCATTTAGAAACAAAGAGAGCTAATACCAAATGGGACCTACCTGCCCCACGTGTGCCAGATACAATAATCTCGGCCAGTTGTTCGCGTCGAGGCTCATAGTGTGGCCAGAGAGATAACCGGATTAGATGGTAGCGTTCCTGGTAAAGAGCGTCCGAGCTTGGTGAGCGTGGCGTCTGTCCTTATATTAGAGACCCATTGACCCATGTTCTCACAAACTAAGCTTACTCACTACTTCTCATCATGACCGGGGAAAAGGCTGGCAAGGGATCCTGAAGAAAAAAGATGAATGATCAGCCACTCCGAACTCAGGAAGCCGTGCAGAAGCCGTGAGCCGGTGGCGTTTTGCTACACCACTTTTTCTCTTCGTTCTAGTCTATTCAAGTTACTGACAACTGATAGGCAATTTGATGTACCCGGGCAGAAGGCCGGAGGTTGAACTGATCCGGGCGTCTGATTAGGCGTTGGTGCCAAGGTTTTTAGGCGGATCTGACACAGATCCACTGAAGAGAAGCTAGTCTCGTGTTATGCCCAAACGCTCTGATGGATAGAGCCATGAATTTGTCTCAAGCTTTGGGAATACTATACCTCGACTTTGAAAACTTGCGTCAAAGTGCTTGTCTGCTAATGACGACAGGGGAATTATGCACTACTAGCGATTTAATGAGTTGAAGCACAGCAAGGGCCGATCGAAGCCTCAAGTCGTGCAACGTGCAAGACCCGGATTCAGGTGTCCCACCCGCCCACCTGAGTAGAACAGGAAAGCTGGTATCGGTTAGACAGAACCACCGTCTCCCCATGTTGAACGTCGAACCATTGACTCACCGGAAGAAAGGTGTTTGAACTCGGTCATGAGAAGGAACTGGTCTTCTCCCGCCGCCAGTTCTGAACTCATTAATTTGACCCCTACTCCCCAGAGGAAGTGCCGATGCCGACCAAATGAAATCGATTATGATAATCAGTCTGATTACAGAAGGCCTGGCAATACGCCGCCACTGTGCCGAGTACCTTTCCGATTGCCGTGACTCCTCAGCCCCAGTAAACCCGGCGTTCTTGACAATTGGAGCAGAAGTATGAAAACTGAGAGCGGTTTAAGCTAGAGAACATGGGTGTCGCGTTGAGCGCACGAATAGAATATATCTGATATTTACAATTGACAAATAAAACACGATTAGTGTTTCTCAACAACAGCCTCTGCCAGTCGGTCCGCAGGTCAAACGAGATCAGCCACAGCGGCCTCTCCTCACTCTTGTAAGAAGATAAGGCGTCCTAAGTTCTTCACAATAGCTCATCGAAGCCATGACATCACTCAAGCTGGTTGATGATCCACCGCTCCGTCCTTGATATCGTCCATGACAGTTTAAACCAACCATGAGGCTCTTGTCAAGAAGGATGGAGCGAGCATAACCAAGGATAAGCAGCATTTGAAGTTGTGATCGTGGGCCACAGGACAGCTTGAAGATTTGAGGAGGTTTTTAAGATCGTGTGAGGTGTGAGTTGCCCAGTGCACGGTGCTTCCGTAAATTGGCTCTGGAGAATGGAGGTCCAATGACGGAGCTTCTCATTGCGAGTACTGAACCCGTAGACGAACGGTGCAAGAGACTGCGGCTGAATTTTGAAAATTTCCAAGAAAGACAAGTACAGAGAGCTGACATCCCTCGTGTGATGAGATATAGCGATCCGATACGAACG
This sequence comes from Leucocoprinus birnbaumii, assembly GCA_027627405.1. Taxonomy (NCBI): domain Eukaryota; kingdom Fungi; phylum Basidiomycota; class Agaricomycetes; order Agaricales; family Agaricaceae; genus Leucocoprinus; species Leucocoprinus birnbaumii. The sequence continues at coordinate 10,892 of JANIEX010000897.1, forward strand.
CACATTCCGGAGTTTGACAAGATTCTCTCGGCGTGGGCTCTTGAAGGCTTCCTGCAAGGTTTCTGAAGGCAATGACAGCAGATGGCTTTGACTGACAAGGTGTTGTGGGAAAGGCTGGACGCGTCGCGTCGCGTGTGTACTGGTGCGTGAGAGCGCTTCGGCAAGCGCCGAACATCTTCCATGCACAACCTTGATGATCCCTCGCAGGTAAGTACTTCATTGACACCGGTAAGAGATAAATTGACTTAAGTAGCGAATAGACATCAATCTATATCCCGTATACACCCCAGTGTGATGACGAGCCTGAGGACAAGATTCAACAAGCTTATTTATCTGCCTACAAAGTCGCTTGGGCGAGCTGCTCTGCTCGATTGCAAACCGAGGTCGAAGAGCTGTACAAACCAACAATAAATGTCATCATCGAGCATATATCTACCTCTCACGAAGATAATTTTCCAGGAGCTCCATATCCAGAACTGCCCCTCATTGCCGTCCATGGCTCGTCCCCTCTCTTCGTCGACACACTCCTCCGTCAACTCTCAACCCATGACTCACCGGTAGCGGTGTCTCATCTCTATCCATCAGATGCACCGAATATCTCAACTGCACTGCGGTCGTTGATTTCCAACTTCCTTGATTCTGCCGTCATCCGGAAATCTAGACTGGCAGCTTATGATATTTCTCTCCTCGATACCCAATTCACACCCTCCGATCCCCTACTTGTCGTTTTGCACAACTTCGAGCAGTTCGAGCCAGGTGTTATGCAAGACTTGCTGTATATCTGCAGCACACGCATCCCGACGCTTCACCTCACGTTCTTGGCCTTTCTCTCCTCCCCAGCCTCACCAACCTCTTATATCCACGCCGCCTACCCGCGCAGTACACTCACGCGTCTACGTATGCACCCTTTCTCTGTTCAAATTGGCACTGGGGCACTGGAGAGGGTACTCTTGAGTACCTTCTTTGATCCAGACTTCGAGCCGGATGTCATGCTGGGACCGAGTGCAATAGAAGGCGTCGTGGATTATTATACCAGGCACACCGGTTCCATCGACGCGTTGATCTCCTCAATCCAAGGTGTATATCTCAAACATTTTCTCATAGAACCTCTCAGCATACTCGTTCATCCGCCTCCTACACTCTCCACCGATCCAGCCTACGCACCCATCATCTCGCTCCTCCGTTCTCGAATGCGCGGCGTCGATCCAGACACGTTCATTGATATGTTTACCCAACATGCCAGCGCATTTCGCACTTCCGCCCGTGCCATCCGCTTAGGGTTTACTATCCTTCGGACGACGACAAACTTTCTCACTTCGAAAGGACACAGGCCATTCCCTTCTCATTCCTCAAGCACGAGCGCAACGAAGAATCTGATGCTCTCAACACTCCGGGGTCATACGTCTAGAGATGTCAAAGCTCTGACCATGTATGTCAAGAAACTTCGGCCTGATGCTATGCACTCCCTCTTAACCGCCTTATATGACGCTTACCCTGACGGCTATGACTCGGCAAGAGACCAGCTACAGTTGTTCTTGACTCAAGCTGGTGTAGAGGATGGCGAAAGTGAAGATGAGCTTGATGCTGAGGAGGTATCAACTTGGTTCTCTACTCACCTAACGTAGGTCTCCCTTCCCCCTCTTCTTTTTTCCTGATTCGTTGACTGTCTCTCAATTGACTCGTAGCTTGCTCCTCAAACCCCTCGACCAAAACCCACTATGGGACGCCTTTTACACGGGCTCTTCCTCTTTCCCCTCTGACCTTCTCAACCCCTCACCAAGAGCAACGCTCCTCTCGGCTCTCCTCCGTCCATATTCTTTCACTCTCCCGCTCCCGCCACCTCCTGCCCTTCCAGTTGCTCCTCCTTCCGCTTCCGAACAAGATACTGAAATGCCACCCTCGCCGACCGTCTCGGATCTGGAAGCCCGCCTCAATACCACTCACCTGCTACAACCATCTACTGCCGGTTCCCGCAATGAAACACCCTCAAAGCAGTTACCTGATACNATTGAATTNCACAAACTCCCAGATACTTCATTTTATTTNCTAGATATATGGACAGCGGGAAGCTCATCAACATCTACGATTGGTACGAATCGTTCAAACTGTGTTTGGATGCTCAGAGGGAAGAGCGTATCGCTCAAGCAGCCGAGCGAGAATCCAGGAAAGGACGAAGAAAGGGGAGAGGAAAAAGTAGAAAAAAGAGTCAATCGCCGAAGAAGAAATTGACAATTGCGAAGGCGAAAGGAAAAGGAAAGGCGAAAGCGCTTGAGGATGAGAATGAGGAACAGGATGTGGAGATGGACGTTGACGTGGAAGTAGCAGTGGTGGAAGAACCGGACGAGGGATCGTGGCAGCGAGAAGTACAAGCTCGATTTATGCGAGCATTGCATGAGCTGGATTACTTGGGCTTTATTAAGCATACCGGGAGAAGGGTTGAACATGTTGCGAGGGCTGTTTTTGATGTTGGGGATGGTGATGATCAGGGAGAGGAAGAAGAGGAAGAGGGTGTGTAGGGTAGAGAGCACCAGGGAATTTGAACATGCCATGTCTAACAGATCATCTGTTTTCATTGAGAAGAATTGGTCACGAAAGCGCGCGCTTAGCTGGGATATGTGATGAGTCGGGCCGAGAAATGCCTGGCCTTCATAGGGCGCCAATTGGCAATATGGCATAATTTCATCCCGCCTGCCTCAAAAACCGTCATACTCTGCATTCCTGGTTCTACTTTCAATGATTTCGATGCCAAGCTTCAATCGGCGGAGGCGTTCAGCCTTAAGTGTTTGAAAGAGCATGCTACAAACACGTGTAGTCGCGTCTTCTCGCCGACAGTTACTCAAAGACTAGGCTGTAAGGTAGTCAAGGGCTGGGAGAGCACGTCTTGCAGCAGGTGTGTCGACACACCTTTCAATATTCAATCATATTACCACTAAGCTGCACAGCTCCAGTGCTCTTGTCTACACGGACAAGGAAGGCGACCCTCATATGCAGAACCCAGCCAAGAACGTGGTCGATCACCAGGCCTCACCAAATCCTGATACAACTCCACGCCCCATCAAACGCTTTGCAGAAGGCAAAGCACTCTGAGAACCTGATAGAAGATTGATTATGGAACCTTGCGCTTGTGAAGACATACCTTCCGAACCCGGTCTCATGGCATTCACCCGTTCCCGAGCTTTCCAACTCCTGGCTGGAAGTTACTCGCTGCTCGGTGGTATGAATAAACTGGTCAGTTTCTGGCGATGATCCTTTAGTACCTCTTCTAACTACGAGCATACGGTTGAGGCGGCTGAAATCTGCCTCGTGGTCCCTGCTCTGTGGCTCAATCGCGTGTCGAGTTCTGCCAGTGCTGTGACAAGAAGCGCCGAAGCGCCAATCTAGTTGCTATTAAAGACTTCCGTTATGTACAGCATCCTCGTTGTTTCTTCCTTCCTGCATTCATGTTCACTCACTTACTTGAACTTGCAAAGCAAGTTCTTGGTATCCTGCCGGCTGTTGCACCTATCCCTGGTGCTGCACTGGGTGCAGCTTTGGCTACGGAAATCGTCAAAACATGCGAGGATGTCTCGTACCAAAGGGTATGTGCTGCGGCCAATTTAAGCTCCGAAGTTTTGCTAACTTATCAACAGGATAGAGCCAGGAATATTGGGGGAAAGAGTCTCAAATTGGCTAATGTTCTCGATGAAGCGTCGAACAACAAGGAACCCCCTGAAAGCTTGCGAAAGCGCATTGACGAGGCCCGCGGGTGGGCATCAGTGAACCTTGAGAACGCGGTCATGGCTAAAATTAGATATATTTAGGACGCTAGAAATGACGCACCAGCGTGCACGCAAGTGGCGAGATAGAGGTCGGCTTTCACAGTGGTGTAAGCAATCAGACGAGAGCTACTTGTATATCACTAAAACTTCAGATAGTCTATCGGCGGGACATGAATAAACAAATGGATCGTTGCGAACTTGAACTGGACAATGCAATCCAGTCATTCACGGTACATATATTTCCACTCTTACTACCTGCATGGTGCTGATCTAGTCTATAGATCGGGTCCGTTGTTTGATATGTTTCAGGCGAAATACTGACCTCTGTATGATTCCTAGGAACCAGGTTGATATGATTAACGACATGGCAGGAGATCGACTACAAGGGGAGTATCAGTTCGCTCAGACGCAGGAACTTCTCCTTCAAATTGCCCAAGATCAAGCTGACGTTCGGAAAATATTGGAGGAGCTCCGATCTGGAACCGGCAGTGACGGTGTAACAGTATTGATGAGGAACGGTCAGGAGGTAAGCTTCGCTACTGGTTTTCGCCTTTGGCGCCATTCTAATCAAGATTCATATTCCAGGCATTGAAAGAGATGAGAGAAAACTTGCAACCTCTTCCTTCCCCAATCACCGAGCCCACTAAAACGACCAATAATCCGAAAACTGACCCGAAGTACCGTGAAATGGAAAAAGGCCTTTCCAAGCTACAGAAAATCGCAGCGATTCTTCCTCCTGTCAAGAATCTGGATGGTGAGGTAGAGCAAGTTGGCGACATGGCCGTTGCTGGAGGCTCAGCTTCGGATGTTTGGAAGGGTAAATGGCTTGGGGAGAAAGAGGTCCGGTGGTTTTCGCTTCCTATTATTTGACTGAGGTTCATGAGACTTTAAACAGGTGGCCCTCAAAGCTCTGCGACACGTTCGAGTGGATGACGAAACAGCTCAGAGAGTGAGTCTAACCATTGTCTATCTCGTTCGCACTTGAATAATCACTGGGCTACAGCGTATCCGGCGCGAGATCGATATAATGGTCAAAACTCGCTAACGAGCATATCCTCCAGTTTTATGGCTATGTCACTAACTTAGGCGCACACCTCTATCTGGTTAGAGCCATTGTGATTCATCCAAAATCTCGCTTCTTCAATTTGCATAATATAGGTCTCTCCTTGGCTCAGAAATGGGAATGTCCTCGAGTGAGTATTGTAGGCTAAGATCATTCACTCTTCGCTGAGTCTGCCGCAGATATCTCAATGAGAATCCCAAAGCCGATAAGATGCATCTGGTAAATCTAATAATATCTGCTTGTGGCGAAATAACTGCCTAACGTTCAGAGATACAGCTACAGGGAGCAGCTGAAGGCTTGCGTTACCTTCACTCACAAGACATCATCCATGGAAATAGTGAGCAATCCAATTCTCTCTGATTTGCATTTGCTGTCGCTACAATTACACTGCTTCTAGTCAAATGCGTGAGTGTCACTAAGTTCAGGATACCTCCTCGGTGCTCAAATGCTAATATCGATGATCAAGTCGAATATCATGGTATCAGATACCGTGAGTCTATCACTCGATCGGAGGCCTGGTAGTGAACTAGTGACTAACACAATTCGAATTTAGGGAGAGGCCTGCATCAGTGACTTCGGGATGGCCAAGGTGCTAGAAGACATGTCCCAGATGCCTCTCTCCACCACGATTGCGAGAAGTGGAAGCACGAGGTGGCTCGCTCCCGAAATCATCAACGGAGAACGTGGACCATCCAAAGCGTCGGACACTTATTCTTTCGGTATGACAGTTCTAGAACTACTAACAGGAAAGCATCCATTTGTCGAGCACAAATCCGACGCTGCGGTTATCAGGGCTACCACAGTGAATCACGATATTCCTAAACGCCCAGAAGGACCGGAGGTCAAGCAACTGCTTACCGATGATCTGTGGGCGTTGTTGCTGAAGTGTTGGGCGAAGAAACCGGATTCGCGCCCATCGATGGAGGAAGTCGCTACTGCACTTAGTAGATGAAACTGCATGACTCCAGGTGAAGGGATTTATGATCAAGGATCTTTTCGTCAACCATGTATGCCCTGACCTTTTCGGGGCTATGTTCCACTAGGAATACTGAGCCTCACATTTCGATATCATATACCTCTCTAACTAGCTGTATTTTATTCTCTGTAACATTTTCCTCTTATTTATGTTCCCTAAACTCGAGGCTGTACTAGTAGAAACTAGACGCGTCAATGTGACCATTCTGCCTCTGAGATTCTTCCTGTGTGTGGGACACTCCAAACTAACCAACTTTTGGCGAGCCTACTGCCATTATACCGGGGTATTAGAAATCAGGATGCGAACCTCTTACTATCTCCTGCGACTGCGCCTTGAGGAACGTACTCCAGCTACAATCCAGCGGCTGCATTAATTATCTCGAAAGGCGGCACCAGTGGGTCTTTGTAGCTTCACTCTGGACGCCTACCCGGTCCGACGCCCCGGCAGCTCCAACTTAACATTCGAATTTTCAAACGCGCTTAATAATTGACATAGTTGCACGACTCTGCTGTGCTTGAAATACTAGGCACAGCTCCATCCACGCTCTGGTACAACATAAACATAAATATTCCATCATACCCAGGTAGGTCCTTGGTTCGTTGTCGGCGGGTCGCATCGATTCACTGATAGTAGTACCGCTTGGCCCAGAACACTAGAAGTCATGAACGTACAGAAATGACCAGCTTCCTCCAGCTCAAGCTCAGTACACGATCGCGAGCCTTCCAGCCGAGATTC
>JANIEX010000898.1:0-17407 GCA_027627405.1 Leucocoprinus birnbaumii
CTCATTATATCTGCCCAAGAACAGTCGTTCAGTCGCTACACAAGCTGGGGAGAGGGAATGAAGACGCACCGCTTCTTCTGATACATCTGCTCGAAGGCATCTGCGATATCGAAAGCACTAATCTCCTCGTTGTCCTGGAATTTCAAGAACTCATTCCCTCCGTGTCCGGTCATGTACACGAAGACATTCGACCGCTCATCCGATAGTAGTCGCTTTGAACGCGGGACAGAGGGATCCATGCGACCTATAACACCCAGAAAATCAGTCAAGCCAAATGCGGAAGAGTGGATGAAAGCATAGCGCACCTGTGAGCACTCGAATGAAGTTCTCTACCGTCACCTCGTAACCTCGATAATCCACCTCGATATTATCGCCATACAGGTCCAAATGTCGCCCAGGATTGGCGTATACACTTCCGGGGAACTTGTTTCGTAGGTTGCACGACGCGTCGTCTGCCAGCATGAGGATGATGTTGGAATCCGGGATACCTAACCGCTTAACGGTTCGATACCTAGAGCACGATATATCATCAGATCAACTTTGGGGAGATATAACACAGCTGATACGTACATCCCGAGGGCATTCGCCATATGCTGCAGCTGAGTATGAGTAGGTTTCCTGTCCGAGAAGCCTAATGACGCACTCTATAGTTGAACCAATACCGGGAGGCACAAACGAGGACAGCCCAGTTATTGGTGTGCTTAGACGCACCAGGCACCGCATTCCGCTCGAAGAAATCATTCACCGCCGCCGTGTTGAAGGCCCATACTGATGATAGAAAGCCGAGAACATAGAGGAAAGCGACCAGGTGCATTTGTGTCCAATTTTCTCACACTCTGTCTCTCATCGCGCCGACGGCGGTGCAGCTCTGCCTTGCCGCATACGTTCGCGCGCGTACGATGGCAATTCAGGAATTTCTCGCATTTATATTCTTGAAAAGAGCAGCTTACAGGTGCGGTTACTACAAGTAGTCAAATCAACGGGTCGAATGACCAAGCATGATCCACGCAAATCAATCTCGGGCTCATGTCAAGGAACAAATGGAAGGGGAGCTTGGTGCCCCTCTCGTATACAGCCCAAAAAATGATACTACTCGAACGATGATCAAAAGAGAAGCGTAGAGTATGCTGACGAGCATTGCATGGCTTTGTGGCGTGGCCCTGGGCAAACGAGGTTCAAATCAACCCGGTCCTCTAATGACTCAGTCGTCGGGAGCTAGATCAGCACTGCAACGTGCGATGTCGACAGAATAAATCTAGTTCGTTCACAAAGACCAGACTCCTCCCCAGCCTTGGGAGTCTGTTATCTCCGTACGACGACATATATCTGGGGGACTCTCCAGGAAGGGGTCCTAGATAATATCAGGAAAAAGGAAATTATTCTCGGTTACTTATATGACCCTCTTTTTGCTCAAAGCGAGGATAACCCTCTGCAAAGAGCGCAAGCCATTCCCGAAGCTCGCGCTTGCTGAAACTAGGTCCAGATGAGGGGACTGAGTGATAATTGATCAATGCAATCCCTAGCGAGGAAGTGCACCCGATAGCACGACCGCCGGGCCGAGCTGAAAAAGGAATACATGCGAGAATAGGCGCGCGTCCCGGAATCCTTAACCCCAGACCTTCCTGTCATTCCTGCCACCGAAAGAGAGCCCAAGAACCACAAGAAATCTGAGCCTCGTGAAAGTCGGGATTGAATGCTTGAATGTTGAAAGCCTGGATTTACCGAGGCGTTCCTTGACTCGTGACCGAAGATTTAGTAGGGCGACCAAGACGGGAGCGGAGGCGGCTGAACGACTGGTGTGCGGGGTGTCAAGCTGGAGAGCTTTAACGTATGGAGAGGGCGTCCATGTCGAGCAGGAGAGCGTTGCCTCGATATTCCCGGTGAGTCGTAGCCCGAAGGAGATTGACTGATTGCCACTGACTTGCTGCGTTGGCAAATTCGATAACAAGAGTCTTCCTGGTGTGAATCAGGTGCGTGGTCCATCGTAATGGATCGTCCTAGCCCAACTATGAATCGATACGTCAGTTGGCGGTTCAGATCAAGATGAGAAATACGGCCTCACCCATCCGCAATTCTCCCACTTCCTCACTATGTACATCATCTCAGCTCGCGTTCTTGTGCGTTCCGTGAAGCCATCGATGACTTCCATGCAGGTCCAATGCCAAGATCGGCCGATGCGCTGCATAGAGGCATCCCAACGACTCACGATGCATGCAGTAAAGAAAATACGTGGGTGGAGCTATAAAGAGGGGAAATCAGGTTTGAATGCTGATATTTTCGAGGGACAAAGGCGTCAAGCTTACCTTAGTCAATTCATAGACCCTATCGCGTTCAACGTGTTCCTCCAGGACCTCGCGACTCCCAATACGAACTTCAAAGTCGCAGGCTGGGGTTCATGCATACTCTCGTTCGCTTTCTAGTCATGCACCAAGAGCCAGTGCATCCCTCGAGCCATAAGAAGCTGCCGCCGTGGGAAGCTAATGTACGTGGTAAGTAAATTATAACCTCGCGAGAATCTGGGAGCGAATACTCACCACAGCTGAGAATGAATTGAAATAATGCCCCATTTTGCTCTCATAGCGGTAATCCTTGTATACAAGACAAATCTAGCAAGATCATCGCTGTAAGCATCGAAAGAGAGGCAAGTATGCGAATGGATGGCCCCTTACTCACTGTCGGCTTTGCTTCCCAGCGATGAGCTATACTGGACCAAGCACCAGTACTTGAGGGAAAAGCACGAAGATCTCGCATTGGCAAAGATGACGAAGGGAGAGGATAGAGGGGTTCGCTCGTGGGCCGCATTGAGGGAACGTTGAACGGAGGGGAAAGCTGCGAGAGGACACGGACCAAAGAGAGGTTATGCGTCCTGGGGAAGACGCAGGCGTAGATGACGAGGGTGGTGATCAGATGTAAGTATCGGTATCAGTATCTGAGTGCGAAGAAACGCGTACCCATCCGAAAGGACAAAAGGTGGCCAAGTTGTACTCAGACCTGAGCTATACCTCTGCCATAGGTAGTTCCCCCCGTATCCTGAGCTACGATTTCTTTCATGAGCGGTACGGCTACAGAGCAGCAGGGGAGAGAAACGCACGAGCATCGAGAGCCGCGGTCGCTTTGCTCGGCACCGGAGTCTCACAAGTGGCAGATATACCATCAACCTATGAGAGTGTATACCATGCATAATCAGACGAGAGCGGAACTGAAGCACGGCAAAGCCACATACCGAGACCGAAGCGAAAGGAGGATGGCGCAAGTTCACAAGGCGAAATATGCCACCCCTGCGTATATTACCGCCTGAGCTTCATGCACATGGGCATCCGCGGTCAGCGCAACGTGCTGAATATGATACGTTTCTGCCTCAGAGGTCCAATGCCAAAGGGCACAAAGGAAGAAGAGGGAGAAGCGAGAAGAGTCGCGCCGTGGGGTAGGCGCCAAAGTGCCATCATCATCAACCTCCGAGATCCCCACGCGACGAAATGGATCGCTGAGCATTTTGATCCACGCATCCTGGAGTGCAGCTTACAGGCCCGCGTCGCCCTGTGGCTACTCCAAATACCTGATTCGGAAGTCACGACTCGGTTCATACGACCGAGTCCTGCCCATCATCGATCATCCTTGGGCTGATGTCGAGGAACAAGTCAAAGGGGAGCTCGACGCCCTTCTCCCTCACTCGAGCAACGATATCACGAGAAACCCAGAATGTGCCTACGAGTATTGCAAGACTTTGAGGCGAAGTGGCTGGGCAAAGGAGTTGCATACCGGTCCTTTCTCTAAGGCCGAGTACTCAGTCACCAGGCATTCACACCTTCAGGAGCCAGATACGTACTGCAACAGATGCCGTCGACTGAATATCAATCTTTCGGGCCGCTCTCTCAGGCCGCCATGGGCGATAAATACCTGAGCTCGCGGGTTATCCCCAAGTTTGCTTTACCCAGGACCCTCGCATGCTTGATACATTGCGGTCATGGCCCACACCTATCCGCCCCAAGCTCTCAGCAAATGACCCCTCCGTTCTCCAAGTCCGTTGCGCAGGCCTCCGTTGACCGATGTTGCCCAAGCCTCGCCCCTCGAGCACAGTCACCTCATCCAGAAGAATCAAACCCAGGCGTCAACGAGCCACCCAGTCTAACGCCGTCATTCACGCCGTCCTCCGCCTTTCAAGTAGTAATACGTCGATCACCGCTCTTTGAATCACCCCTTCTCGCTTCCAACCTTGAAGCCCTTGGGCGACTTCAAGTATCCCGATCAGCCATTCCTGGAGGGGTCAAAGGGATTCTAAGCCAGATAATGTCTATGGACTTAGGTAGAGGACAAAATGTGGAGGACGTTTACCTGGTAGTAGCGATGATGGAGGTGAGTCGAGAGCGTTCTGCCATCCTCAGCATATATTTATGCATTGCGTGCATTCGCTACTAGTGCACTGTTACACGCAATGTTTATATCCCGATGGGCCCATATGAAATAATTTTCGAAGATCGCCATCCACCTTCCATAATAAATTGATCAGGTGCCATCGCCACTAGTATTCGTGACAGAAACGAAATACAAACAAGGCCTAGAACTACTATAACAACAGTTACGTGCTCAGGCACCAGTGAATCCTCGATAAACGACATCCTATGTAGCACTATGTAGAAATTGCCCTAACAATGATTCTACCTACTCCTGCGGATCATAACACTCGTTCCACCGCTTACCGTGTCTGAATTCCTTAAGATCCAACTCCGTTCCCCAGACATAATCTTCTTTCTTCTCGTCATGGTTTACTACTAGCAGATTTCGCGGACGATACAGGCCCTCCCTCATTTGTTCTGGAACCCAAATCAATAAATCCCCATCACGTTTAGCAACCCACCCATCCTCCCTGATAGGCAAGTCATCTCCAAAATCCCCAATCGGCACTGCTGAGCCACTGGATTGATCAGAGATGTCCCAAACATGGGTGAAATTGCCACTGGATGAAGTTGTTATGATCTTCGTCCCATCTTCAGAAAAACCAATGTTCTTGCAATTTTTCACATGCCAAGGACCGAAGACGAGATCAACAGTCAAAGTGTCATGGACCCAGACTGCCTGATCGCTAGCAGAGAAGTAAGCAAAGAGACGGTCGTCTGGAGAGATTGTCCACGGTGTCGATTCTTCCTCTGGCAGGCTGGGAACAAGCCGCACGGGACCAGAGAGTTTGATGCTGGTCGTCGTACTTGGTATATCATGAATCCCATCATGCAGGAAACGTATGCCTTCTGTCTCAGAATGCGGACCATAGTTGTCGAAGAATACACGTAGGCGTCCTGAGGGAGAGATGATGACCCTGTTTTGAGAAGCTGGAGATGCCGGGTCAGACTCTGACGACTCGGAATTACCAGCTAGTAATGTGCACATATCGACATAGTGTGGCAAGACATTCCATTCAAGGTGACTCAATCTAGTCTGTTGAAATATATGGGAGAAAGCCCCGGCACGTTGCACACCATTGGTATCATAAAACTGGACCCGATAGGGATATTCGCGATCTTCAGGATTAATCTCCTTGGCTAGTCGCCAACCCTCGGGCAACCACGGCCGTAAAATCGCGTCCAAGTTTGACTGACTGGTGGATGGTGGTGAAGCCAAAATCACTGGACCCTCCATGCCTGCCCAGTTACTAAAGTCGTATGTCTGAACCCTTATCCCAACTCCACCTGGGCTTCTGACCGCAATGGAAAATGCACTCCCATTTTCGTGAAAGCTACCGTTTATGATCTGACCCTCCAGTACTAGGTTACTAAAAACAGTTTTCCCAGTGCGGAGGTCCCAAATCATGATCGTAATCTTAGAAATCCGGATCAGCAGCCGAGCTTCTGAAACATATGTCATCGCAATGACTGGAGCTTCCACATCGTTTGCTATGAGCAGCACGCATACAGCTTTTGTATCCAGCTCCATAACGCAGTTTTCCCTTCCATTGAGTGATCCTATCAGCAAATGCCGACCATCACTGGAAAATTCCAAATGTACGATGGGATTGCAGTCCCCGAGCCGGAATGTGTGAACATGTCTACCATCCGAGATATCCCATAGTCCAATTTCCACCACTCTGTCCGCGCAGGAGCGTCCAACTGCGACATAGCTTGAGATAGGGGAGAATGAAATCACGTCAGCCACCTCCAGAGGTCTTTCATCCTTTGGCAAGATCTCGGATAAGAGCTTCGCTCCGGAGCCCAGATTGTCGGCATTTAGCAGGAAAATGAGCCTCTGACGCCTCTGACCCTCGCTGATAGGCCCAATTCTCACGTCAACGGAGACTGTTCTACCACGATTGCAGTAGCTGACAGTTGTGCTACGTTCCTGGATATCCGAAAGGTAACCAAGGTTGAAAAGGTTGAATGAAGAAACCTGATTTCCCCCTTGGGTATCCCAAATGACCAGATTCCCATTAGCATAATCAACCAGGATATGCTCCTTGTCTGGGCTAAATTCAACAGAACATGGGGTTGACGGGTGGACAAATGGTCCTGCGATGACAGTATCCGTTTCGAGTTCACGAACGGTGATGCTGTTAGAATCATACTTGATAGTTGCGTAAGTCCAACTGTCAGGTGAGAAGGCAATGCGCTTAATCGTGGCGCCAGAGGAGCTATTGATAGCGATGGAAGAGGCAAGAGGTGCCCATCGGAGAGGTTCACCTGAGTGGAAATGAAGGAGACAGGGGAAATGTTTGAGATAGTACTGTGAGACAGCAGATTCTCGGGGAGTAAAAGGGAGAGCTGAGATGTATATATGTGGTGCGCTTTGTGCGATGGGTTCATGGAATGCCAAGACAAATCGCAAAGCATCCTGCACCATCTCGACAAAACTTGTATCTTTCCCACCCTTTTGCTCATCTTCAGAGCTATGATATAATTCAGAAAAACTCATAAACGCACCTTTGCCCAGTCGAGGATGCTTCTCATGATCGAAGGGATACGGTTTATCTCGCCCAAAAGGCTCATCACTTCGAGCCAATACAGGAGCTTCGTGCGAAAGAGTGCATTCGCCTTTCCCAATAAAGCCTCGTCAAACTCACATGCAACAAGGTGCTGAGCCCAGAATCGACAGGAGTATGAGAGATGCGGTGGTATATGACTCTGGATTTTCACTGCAAGATCACTAAAGTCCTTGTTTGTCTTGGCTGATGTCTCGAGACAACAGATGTTGAAGCGCAATCCATGGCCTTTGTCAGCATCATCCAGCATAATGGCCAGGCAGCGAAAGGCAAGTTGCTGCTCGGCCTCCTTGGCTAGTTGTGTATCAACGAAAAGTTCTGGGGGGCATTGCCGATTTTCGAGTGTGAGGAAGTCAACAAATGATTTATGGCCGAAGGAGAGACTATCAGGATTCAGGATAGAGGAAAGACACTTTCGGACCCCGGATACCACCCTCCCATCAACTCCAAGTAGCTGTGCGCATTGCTCATTGGTTCCAATAAGCGGCTCATTGAACCTGGTCATGGCAGCGAGCACGGACTGATATCCTCTGAACTCTTTCTTGTACACTGCCGCCTTTCCTGCTGCGTGGCTGCCCTGTGAGCTCGATAGCTCCCTGAGCTTCCTGAGGTTCGGTAGTCTTGACTCAAGAAGCTTAGAGTACAGGGAGAACAATGGACCGTCATCACCGTCCCCTTCGGGTCGTAAAATGAGCTCGAGCAGATCCTCGGAGAGGGGACCAGGTAAGAGCATGTCAGCAGCTGTTTTTGCCCACTGGAAGACACCTGCTGAGCGACGTGCTAGATTCTTAACGGCTTGAGAGAATCCGGGAAAATCCTTTTCACACTCGGAAAGACAGCTTCTGAGATATTTCTCGATGTCTGAGTCGGCATCGGAACCTTCTTTAGCAGCATCGCCGGTTGGAATCTCAATAACTGCTAGCTGAAGTTCAGAGAATGCTTCTCTAATATCCTCTTCCCTTCGACTGAAGATGACGACTTTGACCCTGCTGTTGGTGAGCTCAGCTAGCTCTCGAAGGGTAGCCAAGAGAGCTTTTCGAGTGCGAAGTTCATTCCATTCATCGATTGCATCAATGACAAGGACAGGGAGGTGGGTGGATTGAATATCATGAGGTAACTCGAATAACGGCTTTTTGACGAGACGCGCGAAGATCTCCTCGACATCTGCAGTTCCTCGGTTAAACGTTATATCAAAGAGGCATTCCTGGATGACCTTTCGCAGAGCGGGGTCTCTAGAAGCAAGCATATAGGCCACTTCGCGCCACATTGCTTGAGGGGTGGCGGCTTGCGAATTGTTGCGGTCAAATCGGAAATAAAACGCAATTTGACCAAGTAAGCGCATAATGCTCGCTGCGAGAGTCGATTTCCCAGAGCCAGGATAGCCCGTGACCCAGATCAAATTTTTCCCCATCCAAAGCACGAATCTTCTCCTCAATGATTCTAAGGAGTTCAACTCGAGTCCCTGACAAACAACCATTGACCTGGGGACTTGGTCCAAGAGCCTTGCCCTGAAGGAGGTCCTCCTTCAAGTCCGCTCCAGCTACAATTGTCAAAATAGGCTTAAGTACAAAGTCCAGAGAACGAACCTTTGGACTCAGCGAAATTTATAGTCAGGTCTACAAACAATCCTCGATCAAAGTCCTCCTTGAGACTCAGCAGTTCAGTTTCCAAACTCTTTAGGTCATTGACCCATGAGTCTAAGAATTTGACTAGATGAAAAAATTGAGTGGTAGGAGCTTCTCTACGAGGAGTCATGCTCACAGTTGCTTTCAAGCCATTTCTGAATAAGATCAACAGCCTTAGACATGACTTCCGGGCAGCTTTTAAGAACATCCTTCAGCATCTGTACCTTGGCGAATTCCTTCTCTTTCACGATGAACACACAATCTGCCATCTTCATCAGGTCATTTACAAGCTTTTCCATCTTTTCCTTAGTATCAGCGACAAGTTGAGCCTTCTGTGTTCGGTATTATAAGAGATACGACGAATGGCAGAAGAGCGCACTAACCTCGACTGCTGTTTTCACAAGTTTTACAGCGAGTTTCACGGCTGGATGAACCTGTCTAACGTCAGGATAAGCGGAGGAGGACAAGAAGCAACATCATACTACGCCGATAACTCCGAGGACCTCTGCCGTTAAGTCAACCACCAACGCAGTGCTATCTGATGATATTTTCGATGAAAAAACAGTTGTCATTCTTTGCAGCTTCTCTTTGACGGCCCGAATTTCCACTTTGGCAGACCTCAGAGAGTCGATCCCCACAGCGAGGGATAATTTCAGGTTCGCTACTTTGAGATCCACGATGTCAAAAAGAGCTATCATTGGCTCAGTAACAGCAA
Source organism: Leucocoprinus birnbaumii (assembly GCA_027627405.1). Taxonomy (NCBI): domain Eukaryota; kingdom Fungi; phylum Basidiomycota; class Agaricomycetes; order Agaricales; family Agaricaceae; genus Leucocoprinus; species Leucocoprinus birnbaumii. Next base: position 9,305 of record JANIEX010000898.1, read on the forward strand.
GCGGTGCAAGTGGAGACAGGACTGACGGATGGTGTCCTCGCTTGTATTGGATTCCGCGTAGGTCCAGAGAGCAATAAACGGAATCTCAGCCTCGGCGAGCATTTCATGCTCCCTAAAGGTATGAGATTTCCATATCTTAATAGACAGTGAAAATCCTTCTTTCACTTCTCTACTTTGTATTAGTCTCTGGTAGCACACATAAACGAATCACGCCTTACCTGGCGTCCGCCGGCAGAGACACTTTTTTCAAGCCTTTTTTCAAGTCCACTTTTGCGACCTCCTTGCTTTGATTGGGGCCGACGTGATAGACCTTAATGTATCGCTTGTTTGGTTTTTTCATCCAGGGAGACGATCAACTCTGTTATAGATGTGCTGTTCAGAGAACGGAACTTGCTAGATTTTAGGAACTCACCAGGAATCCTGACGGCCCTCTCTTCCGCCGACTCGTCTGGTTGGGACGTCATGTTCGAAGTGTCAAGTCGATGGTCGGGTAGCTGTGGAGCGTTCAGTGAGTTGAAACGTAGCGAAAGATGATGAGTGTCCGAGTCAACAGCGAAGGTGCAGAAACAGCTTGTCCGAGGTCAAGTTAATCGATGGGACTGCGGATAACGATCACGCACGACAACACGAAGAAACGAAGGAGTCTGAGATCGTTCGAAGCGAGATCTTGTGACTGAACTGGCGGCTGATTGTGCTATAAGTGGCTCAGCAGAGACGAATGAACATGAGGTGTTCCGGTATGTATAGATATACACTGACGCCCAAGTTGTTGATTCAGAGTCGTCCCTGGAATTAACATGTAGTCTCGAGATTTATTCCTCGAGTGATCCTTACATTGCCTGCGATTTCTTCTTTACTCATAAATCACCTCAACGACACTGTAAGAAAAGCTGTGAGCCATAAAGGAAGCAGTGATTAGCGCGCTCGAGTAATTGGGCTACTTTGAGCAGCAGGTGCTGCATTCCATCAACCACATGTTCGGCTTTGAATTGAACGTTGTCTTAAATGAGACACTTGGCTCTCACGTCGACCGTTCAAGAATCCATGTTGCAAGTGCCACCAGAAGCACAATCAAACGTGCGACTGGTGCTTCCAATCGTACCACTTACAAGTCGAACGGCTTTGAGATGAAGCTTGCTTGCTGTGACCCTCAGAGGCTGACATCACTGCGATTAGCAGAAAGAAGTTCTCTGCATAGCTTCTGATCGCGGCGGCATCCCAACCCAGCACGGTTAAACGAGATTGATTCCTTGAGTGTATCCTGTACATATATCTCGTACGAAAATAGACCCACGAATCATTTGCAAGCCTATATGGGGCACATTGGTATCCCCGGGTTAAGCATGCATATATCAGGAAAATCCTCCAACGAATGGTTGCGTTGAGGGGGGATCGCAAGGCATGACGTCCGGTAGTAAGAGACAACATGCCATGAAGCGAAGGTAGGATAGGGAGGGCAACTAGGTGTACCGCATAGCTGGCAGACGCCGTGCTGCGATAATGGCTCCAGCCCTTCGAGCAGCTTGATGAGCTAAGGGGCACATCAGTCAACACTGCTGAGCGAGAGTAGGATGAGCGGCCATCACCTTGTACTCTGCAGAGCCGGTGCTCATCGTGCACGTGGACGCCCACGCACGAGACCGAGCACACATTTTGAAGCTTTCAGATAATCAGGATTGACGCTATACTGACGCTCGTAAGCCCCGAAAGACGAATCGTGCCAGCTGGCGGCGGTAGGAGCGATCCGTCGATAGCGTGGGTCAAGGTCATGAGTCGTCCAAGACGGACATATACGTCAGCGGATATTTCGTTTGGCAAGCTGCAGGGCACATCGCTAGGCAGCATAATCGGTGAGACGTTGAGGTCCAGTATGTCACTTTGATTGACGGACGTCGTGGTTAGACAAGCTATTTGAATGACATGGACCCTACGTTCCGAAGGCATTATCCCATGCTATGAGCGAGAAGCCGAGGCTCGAAAACAAAGTGAAATAGAGCACAAGCGAGAGCGAGAGCGCCGGGGTACTCCTATGTTTGAATGCAGCTGGCATCGCATTCCGCTTGAAGAAACCACTCATCTGGGGCGCGTTGAATGTCCATGCTGGAGATAGAAAGCCGAGTACGTGGGGGAAAGCCATCAAGTGCAGTTGTGACCGGCTTTCTCACACTCCTTGGCTTCATACCACCACCATGCACGGTACGCACCAAGCCATTCTCTTCCATACACCTTACTAACGAGTGCTAAAGGCCTTGTCGCATACGACGACGACTCACAGAGCGACTCAGAGAAGCCTACTCCAAATGTGAGGAAATCTTGTTACTCTGCTATTGTCGGGTTCGAGGTGTTTCCCTCTACTCGCTGTTTCTTTTGTTTCTGTTTCGGAATAGGATAAAGAGCTGAGGCAGCATCATAAACCCTCGACAGACTGTGAGTACGCTTCATCTCCTTCTCTCAGGATGTGACCGCTCATGGTTTACAGCGCGACGATCCACAAAATCTCAGATCATAATCAAACGACCGAGTAATATTCACAAAAATCATCCTCGAGCTCATCTCTCGGAGCAAGTCAAAGGGAGCTCGTCTTCCGAAGCATATTCATGGCCTCAATCGCTATCACATTCACATTCGAACCAAGAGCGCCGAGCTACGGAGAATCATCCCGAACAACGAATATCTGACACCGAACGCACCCCTGTTCGCACGGAGGACGACGACATCGACCGAATACGAGCTTTGCTCAGACCTCCGCCTATACCTGGCGTCGAGGATTGGGGTGTACCAGGACCTTCCAACGAGCCATGCAATCCGGCTATCAAGGTCCGTCTATAGTCCTCTCTATCCCAGCTCTCCCCCGACTGACCGCATCTTTCCCCTCTCACGTCTACCCTCCGTACCACACTAGACCAAGCTCGCACAATTTTCTGCGCTCAAACACGACCCTCACAATCCAAAACACTTCAACGACTCGCTAATGTCGAACCGATCCTTCCGCAACCCTCATCTCTACGCCAAACTCGTCGAATTCGTTGACGTGGATGAACGAGTGACGAATTTCCCCAAGGATATCTGGGACCCTTTGAACCTACATGAAGATTGGTTCACTGATAAAATCGGTGAGAAATCATCGTGTATTCCAATTTCCATCGACCATGGTCGCTGACGTCATATTCTCTTGCTTCCTTTTCTCCCCAACACACGTACTTTGCCGACATCCACACCGGCGAACCGCGGTTGGGCAACCCAAATCTGCCGATACCTCTCCTCCTCCACACTTCAAACCTTAAAAAACGTTTGTCACTTTCCCCTTCCAAATCCCATCCACAAAAAGCCCAACGCCAAAAACTTCGCGCAGAACATCAAGCAACCGCACAAACCTCCGTCAAACGTTCTTCCATCGCATTCACATCCTCCACCTCTACGTCTTCCTCCTCCCTACTACCCACATCAACTTCTGCACCATTCAACCCTCGTAATTTCAAGTTTTATTCATTATGGTCGCTGACGTCACAATCTCTTCTCTCTCTTATAAGTACTCTCCTTTAGATGCTCTTTGCCAATGTCCACGCTGGCGGAACCAAGCGAATGTCACTGCCCAATATATTCCACTGAAGAAGTTGGGAAGGAGTATGCGAACAGTCAGTCGAGGATATTGCCACAGAACGCCCGATAAGGCGAGCTCGGGACTTCGGCCGTAGGACTCCCTTGGGTCGACCTTAGGTCTGGCTGCGTTCCGTCGCGTCTAGCGGCGCGTGGCAACGGTCTAAGTCCGCCTTCCTGCGACCTACAAGCTGCGAAAGCTTTCTCAAAGAAAGGTTATCCAGGGTTTAAAGACTAGATATGTGCCGTCTGACGCCGGCAGGGACCTTGCTTGCACAAGGCGCTAGAGCACGATAGATTTGACAATGAGTGCATAACGGTGTAATGGAATTGGAATTGATATTAATTCGAAATAGCAAAGGTCTGATCATAGAACATTGTATGCAGAGAATATGCAGAGAAATCGGATACAGGAATGGTGGTCAACTGGTCGATGATCAACCATTGTTCACTACAATAACAAAAGAGACTACAAAATGTATTTTCCCACGTCCAATTTCCCACGAATTATCACAGTCCTAGGGACCTTGCAAGCAAGGTAATTTGAAACATTCCTATGGAAAGTAGAATAATCATATTGGTTCTATACGAAATTATCAATATAATTCCAGTTACCCATACCCAATAAAATGCGAGATCACAGCCGCATTTCCGTCCAACTTCAAGCTTCAAGCCTGTCAGCCGATGCCGTCGCAAGGGCAAGTGCCCGCTCTGATCATCACTGATCAAACTATTGAGTGTGTCCTCGGAACCTTTAATTGCTCGAAAGCAAAACCAGGTGGAATTGAACTTCGAAACATATTTCTGCGCCAACTAGAGTAGCTCTAATGGTTTTACACGAGGTTGACAATGTCGAGCTGACAACTCAAGAAAATGCGGGGGTCCAGCAATATCTTCCGGAAACCAGAGTTTTGGCTACCTTATCATGTTTTCAGCCGTCATCTTGTCTCGCGAAATCGGGACTTAATCACTGCGTTTCATCCGATCGTTTGTTCAATGTCCCTTCCCTCACCTCGCACTCCTTTCGTTCGGGCTCGGAACGTCTCTGATATTTTGTTCAAACAGGAAGGTCGTGAAGCCAGCCAGGAAGGGACGTCTCATTTCCTCGGTCACTGCTAGCCCAACGGAGCATAGGATGATATCAACAGTTCTCCAAAGCAACTCCTGCCGTACAATACGACGTATATACCGGGGACTCTCCAGGAAGGACCCCCAGAATAGTATCAGGAAAAGGTACAACCACTCTTGGTTACTCATATGACCCTCCCTTCGCTCAAAGCGAGGTCTTAACCTCTACAAAGAGAGCAAACCATTCCTAAGGTTCGTGCTTGCTGAAACTAGGTCTGCATCAGGAACTCAATGATAATTGAGTGATCCAATTCCTAGCGGAGAGTTGTATCTGATAGCGCGACCACGAATTGAAAAGAAAGTACGGCGAAAATGAAATACAGATGAGAAAATAGACGCATGTCTCCGAACCCCTGACCCCAGACCTTCCTGTCACTCCTGCCACCGGAAGAGAGCCTGAGGAATCTGAGCCTCGTTAAAGTCGGGGTTGAATGCTTGAATTTTGAACAGCCTGGATCTGCCGTGGTGTTCCTTGGCTCGTGACTAAACAGGGCAATCAGGAGGGACAGAGGTAGCTAGACGACTGGTGCGCCGTGTCTCTAGCTGAAGAACTTTAGAGAAGTGTAGGGGGAGGGTATCCATGTTGAGCAGGAGAGTATCGCCTTGATATTCCTGGTGAGCCATAACTCGAAGGAGATCGGCTGAATGTCTCCGATTTCACCGATAGTAGCTGCGTCGGCGAATTCGACGGCAAGAATCTTTCTAGTGAGAGTCTGTAACGGGTTGTCCTAGCCCAACCGGACGGCTCAGCTTGCGTTTCAGATCAAGCTGAAAGAAACAAACTCACCCATTCGCGACTCTCACTTCCACATCATACATGCTATCTCATTTTGCGCTTCTTTGCGTTCCATAAAGGCATTGATGACTTCCATGTAGGTCTAATACCGAGATCGGCTGACGCTCTCTATAAAGCCATTCCGGTGGCTCCACGATGTGTTCGGCAGTGAAAGATACTATGTGGATGGAGCTATACAGAGAATCAGGTTTGAACGTCGTCTGGGCTGAAAGCTTACCCTATTCAAAGCACAGACCTAATCACATTCAGCGTGATCCTCCATGGCCTATCAACTCCCAATGCGAACTCGAAAGTCACAGGCTGGGGTTCATGGATGTTCTCCTTCACTTTCTAGACATATACCCAGCGCCGGTGCACCCCTGGAACCACAAGAAGCTGCTGCTGTAGGGGACTAATGTACGTGGCAAGTAAATTGCAACAGTTTGAGAATCTGGGAGCGAATGCTCACCTGAAAACGAGATGATGAAATGCCGTATTTTGGACTCATACCAGCGATCTTTGCATACAAGGCAAGTCTGGCATAATCTTCGCTGTAAGCGTCGAAAGAGAGGCATGTAGACAGATGACCCCTGACTCACCATTGGCTTTGTTTTCCAGTGGTGAGCTACGCTGAGCCAACTACTCACATTCGAGGGAAAACCACCAAATCTCACGTCAACACAACCGAAGACCGGCTGAGCAGAATTGTGTCCCGAAGCTGAAGACGACAAAGGGAAAGGATGGGGTTGGTTGTTTGTGGATGGAGTAGAGCGAATGTTGAATGGAGGAGAGAGATGTGGAGGGCTTGGCCAGAGCAACGTGATGCATCCTGTAGGAGTTGTGGAAGACATGAGCGTAAATGACGAGGTTGGTGATCTGATGCAAGTATCTGTATCAATACTTATATATTCGAATGCGAACGAAGGCATACCTAGATAGTTTAAACCGTCTGAAAGCTCAAATTTAACTATATCTAACTCAAACCTGTATCACCAAGGTAGTTTACATGGTAGCCTGAACTAGGATTTGTTCATGGGGTATTATCGCAGAGCAGTAGGAAGGAAAGACGCACGAGCCTCGAGAGCCACGGTCACTTTGCTTGCTACCGGAGTTTCACAAGCAGGGTACTGGTGGGAGATATACCGACAACTTGCGAAAGTGCACGCTATGCAGAGTCCTCGTTTCCTCGCTTGCATTCCGGACAAAACTAACTCCCACCCTGGTGTTCGTAGCGACCTATTTAACCGCCCACTCAACAAAGCGCTCATCACCGACTTTTCGGCGGAGTTGCTCAAGCGGAGGTCGTTCCGCCTATGGAAGAACTCGACGACGACGTGCATCAACCCTCGCCTATCGTAGGTATTGAACTGAGACAACAATGAGGGTTAGCGAGCAGGGAATGGTTCTGGGGAGACCGAGACCATACCAGGTCCTGCATAGACATCTGACTCGTCTTGTTAATGCCCTCCATGTATTCAAGGATGTAATGCGTGAACGCGTCGATAACCGCGACTCCAATATCATTGTCGTTAGCATACTATAGGAAGACGGTCAGAAACCACAGAAAGCAGGATGGTAGACGGTATATTCACAGAGTACGAGTTCTCTCCAACTTCGGAGGAGCCGGTAGCGAGGATGTTGGGCGAGTAGAATTTCGAGTACATGCTATTAGCTTGGCAGGTATCGATCATGAAGAATATTTCGTTATATCTATCCAAGAACAGTCGTTCAGTCGCTAGACAAGCTGAAGGGAGGGAATGAAGACGCACCGCTTCTTCTGATACATCTGCTCGAAGGCATCTGCGATATCAAAAGCACTAATCTCCTCGTTGTCCTGGAATTTCAGGAACTCATTTCCTCCGTGTCCAGTCATGTACACGAAGACATTCGACCGCTCATCCGATAGTAGACGCTTCGAGCGCGGAACAGAGGGATCCATGCGACCTGATATGTCCAGAAAGTCAGTCAAGCCAAATGCGGAAGAGTGGATGGAAGCATAGCGCACCTGTGAGCACTCGAATGAAGTTCTCAACTGTCACCTCGTAACCTCGATAGTCCACCTCGATATTATCGCCATACAGGTCCAAGTGGCGCCCAGGATTGGCATATATACTTCCAGGGAACTTGTTTCGTAGGTTGCAAGACGCGTCGTCTGCCAGCATGAGGATGATGTTTGAATCCGGAATACCTAACCGCTTAACGGTTCGATACCTAGAGCACGATATATCATCAGATCAATTTGGGGGAGATATACCACAGCTATTCCGTACATCCCGAGGGCATTCGCCATGTGCTGTAGCTAAGTATGAGTAGGATTCTCGTCCCAGAAACCTGACGACGCACCCTATAATTGAACCAATACCGGGAGGCACAAACGAGGACGGCCCAGTTATTGGTGTGCTTAGACGCACCAGGCGCCGCATTACGCTCGAAGAAATTGTTCACCGCCGCCGTGTTGAAGGCCCATACTGACGATAGGAAGCCGAGAACATAGAGGAAAGCGACCAGGTGCATTTGTGTCGAATTTTCTCACACTCTTTCACTCATCACGCCAACAGCGGTGCAGCTCGCTGATAACCATGCCTTGCCGCATACGCTCGCAT